>WOGR01008087.1:0-12030 GCA_015342045.1 Leptinotarsa lineolata | reverse complement strand
ATATATAATAATAATCAATAAAATAATCAATAAAATATTTATTGAATCACTTCTGTCGGCGGTCCAGAGACGCACACGTTTTTTTTTTAATTGCATGCTGTTTTGTGTACAATTTTATTTTTTATTCAACATTCTTATAATAAAGGTTGCAACACTTGAATTTTTAAAGGAAATTGTGGGCCTGTAATAAATCATTTAAAATGTCTCTCCACTGTCTATTCAAAAAATGTATTGATTTCTCATTTTATATATAGAACAAAGTCGTAAAATAATGTTTGTTACATCATGTTTGACTCAAGAACGGCTGGACCGATTTTCATTATATTTGATATGTGGGATTTATCACCACCTGAAAGGGCAAAATAACCATTAACATGACATTTATGAAGGTGCGCGAGTGAATAGTAGATCATAATAGAAGAGAAGTCAGCAATTCTCATCGCAATGTAATTTACAATGACTCGAGTAAGAAAGTAAAATCTTTTACAACGAAGACCTAATACAATTAGAGTGCGGAATATTCTGAATCAATCCATTGTAGATGAAGAATAAATCTTGGAAAGGAGCACTCTGCGCAGTGTTACCAGGTCAACAGTTTTTGCAGTAGATCTCTTGTTTTGACTGTCGAGCACTCATGACTCAGTTTACTTTCTGTAATAATTATTGAATGACTTTGAGTAAACATGACAATGTACCGTGAAACCCAATATTTTATGGACACAAAATCTACAGCTGAGCATGGAAATGACTTGGCAACACTGACCATCTTAGTATGGCCCGATTTCGTGCCACAGTATAAAGTTAAGTTAACTCAACACATTTATAAATTCTAAGTTAGTATGAATTAGTAGGTACCTACTGGATAGGAAAGACATAGGTGTAATTGACGACATGGAAGATTTGGAGGTTAGGGTATAACTATTGCAATATAATTCACCAGAATGAAATTATATGTGATTGTATGTGAAATGTGATTTTCAAAAATAACAGTAATTCTTTACTGAAAATTCAGGTTGTTCAGATCAGTAGACGCAACATTTTGTTTTCATTACTTTGTCGACATTTATCGGATGCACAAATTGATGATACATGTGTGTATTCTTTCGTCGACACAACTGTCAATTCGTGAGATAATCCGTTTCAATGCGGCTCTTTATATGGTTCATGAACCTATAATAG
Source organism: Leptinotarsa lineolata (assembly GCA_015342045.1). Taxonomy (NCBI): domain Eukaryota; kingdom Metazoa; phylum Arthropoda; class Insecta; order Coleoptera; family Chrysomelidae; genus Leptinotarsa; species Leptinotarsa lineolata. The sequence continues at coordinate 10,851 of WOGR01008087.1, read as the reverse complement.
GAACCTGTAATGCAATCTATACCAATATCAATGTCACCTTGTTCTTAATTGAAATTAAAAAGTGTCACATCAACAGGGCTTATATGAATTGAGAAGATTGAAAATGCACTTGGGTTTATGGATTTAACACGACGATTATAATTTTGGTCGGGGATTGGTCCATTTCAATTATCATTTATTAAAGTAATACAAGTTTAATATAAATCAGCTTAAGGAAAAGTTGACAGAAATACCATCACTGAGATGTTAGACTACTCAAAAAAGGATCGATTGATATTCATCTGCATAGGAAATGAAAAATTCATTGAACACTGAATGAAAGATAATGTGAATCATAATGTGATTCAATCCTGAACAATATTCATGTTCCAATTTGAAGTTCCATTTCTTAGTAATTTTTATTGAGAAATTGATAATTACTTTTTTGCGATCAATAACATATTCAATGCCACAAGAATAATACAAACGAGAATTGATTTTTAATAACAAAGGAACATGATTAAATTGAAAGGGGTATATTTTTAGGAGACATCAATTTTTTGGAATGTTTGGAGTGCAAACTGAATAGGAGAAAGCGTTTTTTTGTATAATTCAACGTTCATATAAAAGTCGTTGTTTTGAAAGTATTTATTCTTTCAGTTTTGGAAAAATGAAGATAGCTCGACAGATCATATCATGTAAACAGTTACTGCCAACTGAGAGTTTATTATTTATTCAAGAAAAAAAATTTGAACAGATCACATTATATTGAAGTATAATTTTTTTCTTTGGAGTCTACGGTATCAACAACTATGACATTAGCCTTCAAGTATAAAGTAAGTTAATAAACTGTATTATCGTATTAATGAGCTTTAATATGGATTTTCATCAAGTATCGGCCAGTTCTATTCAATCTTTCAAGTATAATTTTTCAAATGTCTTCGAATTATATGTTTCTAGTTGAATGAAAAACGGAAACTATTCCTATGTAGAAAATTTTGAATGTAATAGAGGTTTAGAAAAACCTGTTAGTATACTTTTGGGTAATTGAGTGGAAAATTCATTTATATTATTCTTTGAAATCGGTTTTTTATTACTGAAACGATTCATTTATTATTTTTCGTGGAAGCATCCAATATTTTTCTTGGCGTTTGTAAATTGTTGATGGCCTGAAAATGAACCAGACTAGGTTTTTCGCACATTCAATTATGGACGCGTAAATATGAATGTGAGTTCAATGTATTTTGACTTTTAAGAATGAGATAAAAAAATTCTTAAATTATTACATACTCAAACAAAAACTGATATTGCACAATTGATTTGAGTTATCTGAATGTCTGTCATTTAAATTAAATATTGACATCGAAATAGGTAAGGGAAATAAAAGTGAAAAGGTCTGTGAAGAGGATGTAGTTCATAAAAATGTTTTTGGAATTTATTTCCATTTCCATAGTGTCTCCAAAAGTTTCAAATTTGACAATGAATTTGAACCATTTAAAACAGAACCATATAGAACAGAATACGACTCAATGATTGTTCTTGTCCAGTTTACCTGTTTCGCCCAGCTCACGTCCGTCCAGAAAATTTATTTTTTTTAGTATTTGAAATATAGGGATGATTTAATAGCATGATTTCCATCGAAAGATTACCATAATTATTCAATGAAACACAGAAAATGGAACAAAAAACAGTACTTGTAGAGTTTTAACGAACTTGATAGTTCAAGTATTGAACTATCGGGAGAGTAGTACTTCATTGTTTTGTAAGCATCACGTATATTCAATTTTTGAGTAAAATTATGTAAATAAAAAAGTTCATTCAAATTGTAAAGAAAATATTCATGGGAGAGATTATATTTCTTCTCATGACAAAAAATGAATTGGATGAAAGAATGATATAATTTTTGCATACTCTATCAAATTGTTGAATATATTTCTGTTATGAACATAAAGTTTTTAAAAGAATGTAAAAATGTTAATGCGTTATTATAGTTTTTGAATTTTGGTCTGGTTTTGAATTGAGGAAGTGTTTCCATTCTTTAGTACGCTGTATTTCGATATGCTTTTGAAATACGAGGTCTATTCAAAAAGTAAGGTGAATTTTAATTTTTCAAAAAATATTATTTATTGTAATCGTTTGAAATTGTCCGAATTAACCAATAGAATTTATTAACACCAAAACACAATGATAAACAAAAACACAAACGGAAAATTACACGGTAACCTCCGGGGAACTAACGCTAAGTCTTAACTCGAATGGCGAGGCGACTTTAGAGCGGGTTTAGTTCTCGGCGGAAACCCCAGAATAAGAAATCATTCCCGGCCGAAATCTCAGAACAGAATGAATACGTCGGTTAAAAAATGTATTCGAAGTAACTCTCGAGAAATCACCCACTGGCAATCTTCTCGGTTATAAAAAAAATAGACCAAAAAGTTCAACTACTTGGCCCAAAGCGATGGGAGTGTTCTAAATACCCCATCTGTTTCAAGGCAATAAACTTTCGTTTCGATTGAAGACAGAAAATAATAAGTAAAAATTGAAATGAGAGAATTAATATGAAAAACCTGAGAAGATGGATATTTGGACGACTGCTCGATAATAGAGTTATAAAAAATTTCCTAAAAACAATTTGTAATATTGGATAAAAATCAATAAAGAATATTTTGCCCTCTTCAAAGAAAAAAGTCGCCAAATCTGATCAATACGGTGGCTGAGGCATGATTACGGTGTTGTTTTTGGCCAAAAAATTACCAAAAAGCAATGACGAGTGACCAGTTGTATTATCGTGATGGAAAAGCCATGAATTGTTTTTCTATAATACCGGACATTTTCTTCGTATTGCTTCTCGGAAGCGGTGCATAACTTCAAGATAATATATTACCCTTACGACCTTGTGACAAGAACTGATGCACTACGCCACTGTAATCAAAGAAGACGGTGAGCAGAACCTGGGCTCTTCCATTGGGACGATTGGACTTTGGTTTCGATGTCAGAACCGTATATCCATAATTGGTCACCAGCTATGACCCTTTTAAGCAAATATGGATCGCCATTGACTTCATTAACCATTCCATGCTTAGGCGACCGTTTTTTATGGTCAAAATTCAGCAATTTTTTAATTGAATTTCACTAGTTCGGACTTCCATTGTCTAATATGATTCTAATATGATTCGAAGTTTATGAAAGAACAAATAGAATTGGGTTTGTTTGAAGGTTATTGACAATGTTTCGTGGTGAATTTCATCAGTTCGGACTTTCATTGTCTAATATTGTATAAAATGATTTGAAATCCCACTTGAAATTCCAATTCCATTGGTTATTTTAGGGACTTAAAATTATTTCATACAATATTAGACAATGGAAGTCCAAACTGATTAAATTCAAATAAAATTAGAATGAATAGGTGAAATATCAATTATTAATCTCAACTATTTTATGTAAAAAAATTTGAATTTGAAGAATTCCATTAAGAAATAGGAACCCTAATATACAAACAAATAACTGAAACAAAAACGAATTATAAATTATAAAAAAAATATACTAGATTTAAAAATACTTAAGAATCAACCTGATGACGATCAATTATGTTATATCTACTGATACTCCTCCATATATATATGGATTGATTTATTATGCATCAATTTATTATTCTCAACTATTTTATGTAAAAAAGATTTGTATTTATTTTTATTATTTTATTATTATATTATTTCAACTATTTCATCATATTTTGAATCATTATTTGAATTTATCGTGATGCAATATTACTGTCTTTTATCTTTTTATTTTTTGTATTTTGTATTATTTTATATACTTATTAATTGTTTGCGAAACGAGAACAGCAGCACTTATCGCCTAGGTACTTTATCCAACTTGTTTCCTTAAAGAAATGTACTCTCGCTTTTGTAAATAAAGTTATTATTATTATATTATTATATCAGGCAATAAAACGCAAAATGAAAATACAATAAAACGAATAAAATAATCAAGATAAAAATTTACGAAAAATTATATGGCATGAGCCAAGTGATATGCCAGCATCCTCAGCAACTTCTTTGATATTGATTCTATGATTCTCCATAACAGTTTTCTTCACTTTCTCAATGTTTTCCTCGGTTGCTGGTGTGCTGGGGTTTAAAAGATGTACATCTCCTCAACTTTCTGTGAAAAACTTGTACCACTTCCAAATATTTTTCTCACCCCGTATGCCACTGTCAACATTTTAAGTGTTTGTGAGCACTTGATTCCATTTTTTACACATAAATTGATGCAAATTCTTTGATACTTTTTTTCGATAGTACGAAATCGCTTAATACGCAAAACACTTCTAATTTGTATGCCCCTTTCTGTTGACAGATAGATCTGATATTTGGTACACACATTCAGTTTTGATGACAATACAATTTAATGAATTCTGTATCATTGTAAATCCAAGATGGGCGCAGCTACAAAATGGTGGATTACTTATTTTTTCACAACTACCTCAACAAGGGTATCAAATGATAGGGTTTCACTGGTGAAATAGTAGGTAGTACACTTTGAAGAAGATGCAAATTCAAAATGATCGCAGCTAAAAAATGGCGGATTACATATTATTTCACAACGACCTCAATATGGGTATCAAATGACAGGGCTTGACTATTAAAATAATAGTACACTATGAAAAAGATGCAAGTCCAATATAATCTATACAAAGAACTTTGTTAACTCAGAATCGGGATACAAGCATGTATCTGCCACTGAAGTTAAGATTTTATATCGTGTCGAAGTCTGTGTGGCGTTATGGTGGCTAAAATTAGAAACTAAAGACTCGAAAATAAAATGATTAAAAAAATTTGGTGAACGGTTTTATTGAAAAAAAAAATAATGATATAGATAATGAAATCAAAACTAAAAAATAATTCGTAAGGTCCTAGGTAGCAGTCATAACACCACTCTCCTCAGCAATTTACGGAGCTTAACCTGAGTAAATATGCAAATACTACACCCAACGACTTCATTTTCTTTTATCTGGTCTATACCGTAGACTGCTGAGGAGGTGGTGTGATAACTGCTACCATCGAAATCATTCTTTAGTTTTCAGTAAATTTTCTACATCATCATTATCTTTTTTTTCCAATAAAACCGTTTAAAATAAACATTTTTTTACTTATTTTTTGAACCGAACTCGTAATTCAATACTCGTATTATCGATTTCGTATGACACTATTGTCTATTACATTACAATTAAAAAAGCATAATTAAAAGGAAATTTACGATACTTTTTTTTGCCGGCCGAGTATTTTCATTCAAATAACCAGCAACGTCTCATTTTTTCATTAGATTTTATTAATGTTCAATAGGTTGGGATACTTTTTTTGGTGAAATGCCCGAATCAGACGAGCGAGCTGAACGAGTATTTGTGTCACTCAATTGAATTTATAAATATTGGGCTAAAGTTCCGGAAGGCAGAACTACTTTTTTAGTAACTGAATCGAATATAATTTCTGAATTATATGTTTGCGAAACTTGGCTTGAATTCAGATTACTCTGTGTGAGATCACGAATCTTATGACACCTCAATCATATTTTTTGGTAAATAACTCAAAAGTTGCCAAATGGCTCTTCATTTATAAAATATGAATAATTCAGTTGTGAATGATAAATACTGTTTTCAGTCAACATCATTTGGTTTCAGTAGCTCTACAATAATCAATCTCCTTCTCCAAAGTTAAATTTGGTTCTTTCAATAACTTTTCCTGAATTAATTTATCTTGAACATTAACCACAATTCTATCTCGAATAATTAAATCAGGATCAACATATTCAGCATTTTTTATAGCTCCAACTAGTTCTGTCAAGAAGTCAAATGATTGAATTTCATTTCAAACGATAAGGTTGTATACATTTTTTTCTAGAATTACCTACAGCATGTCCGAAGTACGTTTTTCCGGTTCAACATTATAGCCAAAAGTATTATGGAGTTCGAGTCCATGATAGCTACTCATATTCGGGAACACTTCAATCTTTCTTTCTGGTTGACTTTTTAGGTCTGTTGCTTCCATAAATAACTCAAACTTTTGAATAATTTTTTCCAGTTTCCACAACATCAATAACAACAAACATAAACTATTTACAGACATATACATATAGTATGATATTAATAACTAACATTTATGATACAGCATTTGTTGTATAGACAGGTGTTACATCACATATTTACAAATAAAATATTTCATTGCGCAATTCAAAATTTGAAAAGTAATACAGATTATGAATCATCATATATACTTTATGACGACTCCAAAACTTATAGTATATTCGTGCTTATTCACAAAAACCACAGCTGACACATGTTCAGCGAAACATAATAGAGCTCAATAGAACAGTTTCCTCAATCATTTCCTAAGATTTCGCATGAAGAGTGAGTTACTACTACGCAAATATGAAAGAGGATTAATGAAATGTATGAATAATTCAGACTGTAATATGTGTAAATATTTAATTTTAGTGTATTCTTGCTGACATATTTATCCGTATTTGACAGTATAGACCAGTATTCTATAAATCCTGAGAAATGTGTTAATTCGAGATAACACATTGGAATAAATTATGTGCCATCAAGGCATATCGATTCGGAACGTCTGTAGACTAGCGCAAAAGACTATTGAAAGACTGAAAAAAAATCATTAAAGTTATTAACAGCTTCAAAATTGTTGATAAAGGTTGAAAGGAAGGGGTAAACAAAAATTGTTGAACCTAAATCGCTAGAGATGAGATGAGATGACATCGTAAAAAATAACTTTCCACCCCTGTTTACCCCTAAGCACCTATTTTCTCCCCTTTCCAACAATGGACTACAGGTACATGCAAAAAGAGTATATTACCCACAAACATTGTAAATTGTTCCAAAGAAATTAGATATAAAAAAGATTTCACTTTTTTCCATATATCTCCGAAATTGTAACAGATAAGCTCAATTTGAAAAACGAGTCTAAGATGATAGAAAATTATTATGAAATAATCATGAATTGAGGAACTTTACTTCAGCTACTTCATTTTTCTATTTCTTCATTAACAGTTCAACCCTATCGCTGAATTATCAAGTGAACCAAATAAAAAATATATCTACCTGTATAAAAATAATTTTTTGAGAGATGCTTTTCAATCATCTGAAATTGGATTCAAATAATGATATTATGACATGAGAGTATCATGAGTATTCACAAGATATATTTTCGAGCTGACAAAAAATTAAAATGATTCGAAACATGATGACCTTTTTAAATTTATTTTCATTTTTGCAACTAATTTCAGTGCAAGCCATTTATATTTATGAGAATCTATAAGCAAATACATATTTTTCAGTTTCTTGCATTTATATTCGAAAGTGATTTTTTTACAATATTTCAATTTACTTCCATACTATATAAGCCAGAATAGAACTTTTATCTCAACAAATGACTTGATAATTTCGATACCACATTTTTATTTCTCATTTTACTAATTCATATTCAAAAAACACTTTATTGTTAGATTTTCACTGAACCGTTTTACAAAAACGCAACACGTGTTTCGCCATACACTGGCTTCTTCGGGCGTGTCTTTACTAACTAAATTCTTCACATTCTTTCCACAAACCATCTTATACATACATTGTCATACATAAGTTCTCAACTATTCCTTACCAGCATAAAGTAGCTGCGTTCAATAATATGCTTCACAGACTATTGAATATTCCACTATCGGACAGTAATTTCCAGAGAGAGCTGAGTTTCATCAAACAAATCGCAGTCAACAACGGTTATAAGGTAGATATTATCGACTCCATTCTTTCTAAAAAGCTATAAAAACAAGCCATGAACCAGGTCTACCCAAATTCAAGATACGATAACGTCCGCTATTGGACATTGTCACATTTTGGTGAACTCACCAATAATATCGTCATTTTTTCAAGATTATTACTGTTATCAAACATTCATATACACAGTCGATATTATCGAAAAATACATGCGGATAGTTATAGAGAACTGAAACTTCTGGAATACAATGAATCTAATTGAAATATTAGTTGGTATTATTTTGAATTGATCTTAAATTTTCGATTTGCCATATTTCTTCTATAACTTCGTCATCCAGTATGATATCCTATAATTTTACCCTTCATTCACTTATTTGAATGTCATTACGATATCATCGATGACATAAGTATATCAAACTCATTCCGTGACATAAAAATCGTAATTTTTGAATGAAATGTGTGCTTTTTCTCGTAATATTATCCAGATTGGTAATGAAGAGCCCTAAGACAAGTGTCTTACGGGTAAACATCGGTGTCTACCAGTGAGGATGATATTCACTTATTTGAATGTCATTACGATATCATCGATAACATAAGTAAATCAAACTTATTCCGTGACATAAAAATGGTAATATATGAATGAATTATGTGCTTTTTCTTATAATAGTATCCAGATTGGTAATGAAGAGCCCTTAGACTAGTGTCTTACGAGGAAACATCGGTGTCTACCAGTGAGGATGACTAAGTTCCATGTAAGTGAAATTTTTTACCTTTCATTTAATATATTGTGTAGAAATTCTGTGAATGATATCTGATTTAAATCTACAACGAATGTTTGGAATACAAACTGAGTAGAAAAAAGTGTTTTTGTATAATTCAGTGTTCATATAAAAGGATTTGTTTCGAAAGAATATTTTCTTTCGTGTAATTCAATGTTTATATGAAAGTAGCTGTTTCAGAAAGGCTTTTTCCTCCATTTTGTGTCTGAAAGTTACCGTTTTACATGATCTACATATCTATGTTTAGAGTTACTTCTTTTAAAAATGATTGCTTGCTTCCTTTCTTTGGAAGATTCCCACATTTTTTTGTATCAAGAAGGAGTAGTAGAAAGCCAAAAACTTTCTTTTATAAAAATTGATCACTCCTAAAAATATAACCACTTCAATTTAAATTATTCGTGTATTTTGAATATTTTTCAGTTCGCTGATCATATATTACTTATAGGTTTTAGTTTTAAAGAGTACTTTCTCTTCAAGAAGTATTCAAATTTCATGTACGATTTCAAAAAATGATTTTATAAGTAGACAATTCTTCCTCATGGAGGTGTCAGAAAAGAGCAATTTTGGAATTTTCGAAAAACTAGACTTTTTATAATTATTGAGTAAATGTGATTACTCTTTTTTAGGTGACTTATCCTTTTTATCCTATTTGGGTCAAGCGATATATTTGCAGATGAGAGTAATACGCAACCGTAATCAAAACACTCTCGGTTACTAATAAACGAGTGAGTTCACCTTCGAAAGTGACGCGATTCTGAATAATTTAATTACGTCACAACAAACACCTCCTCTTGTACGGACATACTTGAGAAACACGAATAACCCACACAGATCATCGGTTGTAACATTTCCACAAAAATCTGATGTTTTATGACAATAAAAAATCGTTGAATGTTGAATATTGTGTCAGAAGCAATGTTGCCAGCAGTGCACGAAATACGTAAAATCTACGTATTTTGCGCTTTTTAGCGCATTTCTTGCGCTTTCTGGTTTTTGTTGATTTTCTGCACATTTCACACCCCGCCACTTTGTCTCAGCAGATTAGTTTCATCTCAAAATGCCTCAGGCCTATTACCATTCAGTATTAATAGAGGGTCGTCCAACAGGGACTTCCGATCTTTAACAATTGATAACGGCCATCTTGTTGAGGCTACATCTGTCATATAAGTTATAATTTATTCCATCTGTTTTGCCAAATCACCATAAAAAGATATAATTTTCAACAACACGGACAAATAATATTTTTTTAAATTAAAATTGGTGTTCTCTTCGGGCAACGTACCGGTACCGCGCGCTTCGCTCACTTGCAAGTCACCATAATCGTCCTACCGAGAGGACTATTCGCAATGAGGTGGATGAATTTGAGTCTACTGGCTCAGTCAACGGGGAGAAAACGCAAGATCTGCCGAAAATATCGCCGCTGTCTGTGAGAGTGTGCAGGAGAATCCGAAGCAGTGAGTTTCGCGTCGCTCACAAGAACTAAGCCTTTCGGAGACCACAACTAGGCAAATCTTGTGTCGTGACTTGGGCCTGCACCCGTGCAAAATTCAACTTACCCAGAAACTGAACGACCATAAACAACGACGTGTGTTCGTTGAATGGGCTCGGGAGTAGTTGGCAACTGACCCTCATTTTCATCGAAAAATCATCTTCAGCGATGAGGCCCATTTCAGAATGAATGGGTACGTGAACAAACAAAATTGTCGAATTTGTGACGATACAAATATACATGAGGTCCAAGAGCGTCCAATGCATCTCGAAAAAGTCACTGTTTGGTGTGGATTTTGGGCTAGCGGTTAATATTTCTTTGAAAACACGTTGGTCAGGTCATCACTGTCAACGGCAAGCACACCATCGACATGCGGTTTCAACCGGACGGCGCTACATGCCTTACAGCTTATGCTACATTGGATATTCTGCACGAGCGATTTGAGGGCATGATCATTTCACGTGGAGGTGATGTGAACTGGCCATCGAGATCGTGCAACTTGACCCTGTTAGACTATTTCTTGTGGGGTTTTCTTAAGTCGCGGGTGTATGCGAAAAAACCACAATCCACAGCGGTCCTCAACGCTAACATAACATATGCCATCGGTCAAATTCAGACTGATTTACACGCCGGTGTCATGGAAAACTGGACGTTTCGGATGCACTCCATCCAGATGAGCCGTGGCAGATATTTGAACATTGTTATATTCCATACATAATGCCATCATTCATCTCACACGGTGGTCACGGTAGTGTAGAGGTTAGCACATTCGCCTTTCAAGCGGAAGACCGGGGTTCGATTCCCCGTCGGGGCCACCGTGCTGG
>WOGR01008086.1:0-12030 GCA_015342045.1 Leptinotarsa lineolata | reverse complement strand
AATTAAGAGAATCGTTGATTACCGCCAAATATGGGTCTCACCTTCAGCCGGGATTCAACGATTTTATAATAGCAATTGAGATGAACTTGGATTAAGTCTACCCTGAAACCTACAGGGTAGACTTAACATCAAAGAGATCCGTAGGTAAATCCGTCAACCTATTTTCATAAAACCTGCACTAATCCCTAAGCTAAAGTATTTGTTTGCACAAAAATTTCATTAAAAATTTACTTTACGTGCTATTTTTAACGCTCTCTTCACACAACCATCTATATCCACATTCATATCGTTTTTCAAGGCAAGAATGGCTAAATTTGTTATTCTTAAGATGGACATAGTGCGGCTGTCTCCACTTCCACTCATCTAATAATTTTTTTTAAATTTTCTAAATTAATAAATTGGCGCTTCCTACCGCCCCCTATTCTATATTGGAATATCTGTTTTCAAATAGATATTCCAATATTTTACGTCAAATTCGTCTTCACTGTGATAAACTATTTCTTTCCTGAAAAGATGGGGATGAATAGGTGAATACCCGATGGTTCAAAAGCTATAACAATTTTTCCTGCTAAAGCTTTGGCAACCAAATTCCAAAGTAATGATAAAATTTTTCGGAATTAGAAAGAGAAAAATTTTGTTATGACACTTTGTTCAGGAATCTCAATCTCGATAATGATAAAAAATCGTATGAATTATTGCAGATCCTTGTAGAAAAATATTCTTTGAAAGAGTTTCCACCGGCAGCTAGGTTTATTTTGGATCGATAGTACATGAACATTTTGGGCACAGAATATTTGTGAAATAATGTAATGGTTACTTAAATTGAAAACAAATTGCTTTCAAACATTGAAGTGGCCACCATATCAATCAAATTACTTTTAAATAACAAAAAATGATCATCTGAAATCTTTCACTGAGAAAATGAACTATGTTCGAAATTTATTTAGCATTTTTATGATATAACGCAATATATGTATGTATATTCATGCACAACAGTATTTTTCTTTTGAAAATGTCAAGAAATTTCATCTAGTATTAGAAAAATAGTTTTTGGTCGAAATATCATTTGATAGTGATTAAACTACAATTTCAAAATATTTTCATAATGAAACAGAATATTCAGATGAATTCTCATTGAAAATGGCAGTTGGACAGATGGAAAATTTTAAAATAGTTTGAAAAAGCTCAATGCAATATTATTTGGAATTTTCATACGAAACTGATTATTCAACTCCTTCATCAATGTATACATTTCATTGATTTTGGCAATTTTATAAATCAAATTTCGAACTCTTGGTTAAAATTCAGAATGCAAGGTCGAAAAGGATTCCCAAGCAAATTTTTTGAATAAAGTATTTCGGTTTCTCCAACATGAATAAATATATCGAGAACTTGCCCTTTTCGCGGAATTGCAGTAGGCTGGGTGTGAGGCTGTTCACTCTGGCTAAGAATTGCGGCCTTTAAAGGTCTATGCTTGTATAAAAATCAAATCCATAGTTTCAAAAATGAGTGAAATACAAGGGTGTCTCTATCGTAAATGTGCTACACTGTACAATTCTGTACAGTGTGTAAAAGCAAAATGGAATAAATTCATTTTTTTGGTTACTGTACATATTTTCAAAAACCCGAAAAACGTCATATTAAAATAATAATTTGACATACCTCAACGGAAAAATGCTACCCTTACCTTCAACCCCCGTTGAATGACAGGTACAACCCACAATTTTTTAGATGAAAAGTATAGGTTTGTGATATATCGTTTGAAAGGTCTCTTCATTCTCTATCCAAAATTGTTATCGCTTTTGAGTTTATTGCAACAATAAGGATAAAATAAATTAAAATCATGTGGTTACCAAAATTCGATAAAATACACTCGATACTTATTGCATTATACTCAAAACTTATTTCTTGTTGAGGTATTGATAATAAGAAAGTAAGCAAAAACCATAACAATCCTCTTTTCAGATGTTATCCTTTAAAAAACTATAAATGATGTCCGTGGCAAACGCTTCGTCAATTTGTTTTGTTTGTTACATTAGTTGTCAGTATTTTAATTTAAGTTTGTCAAGTCTGACAAATGGTTAGACTAACGGAAATGCATAAAATAACAGTTTTATAAATGATTGGTTACGGAGATAAAACCCGAACGCAACAGAAAGTAGCTCGCCTATTTCATGAGGGATTTCCTAATTCACCTCCCATGTCTCAAGGAACAATAAGCAAAATAGAGAAGCAGTTTTGTGAGCAAATGATGGACATCCAACTAGAAGATGTTATGTTTTCTGATTAGTGTACTTTTTCTCTTAACGGTCATGCTAATCTGCGAAATAGCTGCTACTGGTCAACGGAAAATCCTCACTGAATGAGAGAACACACGCAATACCCTCAAAAGGTTGAGTGGCATTTTTACGTTGAAAAATGTCAAATTATAATTTAAATTTGACGTGTTCCGGGATATTTTTCAAATATGTACAGTAATCGAAATAATGAATTTATTTCATTTGCCTTCTACATACTGAAGGTATCTGAAACACAAGAAATTTTGACAATTTCTCATTATCCACTATTTCAATTTGTATTGATTGAAAAAAAATTAAAAAACCTATCTGTCTTAGCGATTATTTTGGAAATATCTATTTTCGTTTTGAGTTGAATCATCTCGATTCATAGAATACAGAGACAGGTCGTTTAACTAGAATTGGCAAAAACATGCAATTCGCATCTTCAATATTGTCCACCGCCTGCTGACTCCGATGAGTATAATTCAATCATAACTGAAATCACCCCATTCAGAATTATTGACACGCAAACCTCTCGAAAAGAGGAAACCCCCACTGCTTCCCGATTTTCCGACAACTATCGTCATTATAGAAATAAACGGGGTTAACAAAAACATTTCATCCATGCGTTTGATGTTTCAACCCTCTTCTGTCACTGTTTCGCCCGCACCTTGCGGGGGTTGAAAAAGAGAGGGTGAAGCCGGGCGAACCCGCCAATAAGGAGACAGGTGAAGGTGCAATATGTTGTGGTGAACTTTGGTAATTTAGTTCAAATTTGTGTTTTGGTACCTGTGGATCTATTTTCGATATTGTTTGTATACAGTTATTACATATGAAGTTACAAGATTATTAGTGGAGATGACACAGCTGATCTTCTTTTCGACACATCTACAGGTTTGTCAATAACTCAAAAACTTTTTCATAATCTGTTTCTGATGACTATGGACATTTGCATCACTTTTTTTCTAAAAAAAAAACATCAGAGCTACAAAAAATTGACTCAATCCAGGCAGTTAGAACGATTCCATTTCTGGTAATATTTTTTTTCAATCCTCTAGAGTTTCATTACACTTTTATGTTAGTTAACCAAGTTGGTATCATCAGGAGGCGCTCACGATATCAAAATATCTTCCTCTGTTCATTTGCCTCGGTTGTGATATCAAGACATATTAATTTCCTGCAAATAAGCCCATTAAAATCTGACATGAATGTTACAGTGCGGTAAAATAAAAAATTTGTCTAAATGAATTAGGTCAATATTGGGAGAAAAATACTTTTCACAAATTCTACACAAATTTACTAGTCATACGAGTCGAAGTAAATTTTCTTTAATCAATAAATCTGCAGATCGAGCTCTCCAACTAAAATAACAAATGCGTTATGAATTATTGAATGAAATGTCTTATCATTATTTCATCAGTTTTTTTTATATAGATTTTTTTACTCTTTTCTATTATTCTGAATGAATCATTAATCAAAAACAAATTGAAATTGACTGCATGCTTCAATGCATTTTGTTTACGTCAACCCAACAAAAATATTCAAATATAAGTTCTAGGAGAAATATGATAAATCAGGTGTAGACAAATTTGAAATTTTTCAAAATATTACGGAAATATACTTTTTCTAATTTCTTTAGTTGTTTCCAACTATTCGTGAAAAGTAATACTGCACATTTGCATTACGTCTTTTGAAAGTAGTTACGAAATTGATATAGATTGTCAGCAAATATCTGGTATTATCCGCAAAAGTAGTTGTTTTCCACCAGGTATTTACCAGAACCAACTATGTAAAAACGTTTTTTCGGGATTTTGTGACGAAATATTCAATTTGTCAGAAATGTGTTTGAACAATTTTCTGAATGTAAAAAAATTGGAGAAAAAATTAAAGTTATAAATCTTTTGCTGTAAACAAACGATAAAAAGACTACTTCATACAATTTAAATGAGTTCATGAAATTTAAAATGATTATCGCTGATTGTATTTGAATTGAAGAAATAATAAATGAAAACGTGAAAAAAATCTTCACGAAAGGCTATACTTTTTTTGTTTTCAGATTATATATATTTTAGATGAAAATGACTGATTCTCACATAAAAATGATTATTTTATACTGTAACTGTATATCTCGTCATTCCCGCTATATGTGAATTCACATCACTCAATAAAAAACTTTCAGTTATTCAAATCTGAAGGTTTAGTTTTGTAAAAATTGCTCTTAACATATGCCCATGAAAAGAAATCTAATGATGAAAGATCAGGTGATCGCGCTGGCCATTCAATCGATCCTCGCCTCCCTATTCACCGATTGTGAAACGTTGTGAAGAGGTATTGCCGAACATTAACTTGGCAATGTGGTGGTGCTCCATCCCACTGAAATCATATTGTATTCACTGGAACTTGAGGGGTTTCCTGGAATGACATCATTATGAAGTAGTGCCAAATAATTATCGCCATTCAAGTTGTTCTCCATGAAAAATGGACCAATGATGAGGTTTTCTACAATTCCTGCCCAAACATGAACCTTTTGAGGGTATTGCGTGTGTTCTTTTCTTATCCAGTGAGGATTTTCCATTAACCAGTAGCGACAATTTTGCCGATTAGCATGACGGTTAAGGAAAAAAGTACACTCATCAGAAAACATAACGTCTTCTAATTGGATGATATTGTTATCCAACATGTCCATAATTTGCTCACATAAATCGTCCTTCATGACCTCCTGAGAAGGTATCATTTCATAGGGATGCATTTTATATTCTTTTGTTATGTTTACTATCGATGTAAGGCTGTCATTGAATATAGTGGTCGCCTGTCTCGATGTATGTGGGTTTTCCTCAAACTCCAGCATCACATCTAATTTGAGTTCATCACTCCTTGCATTAGCAGCTGCTTTTCTTATCTGCTCCACATGACCAAACTCACGAAACTGCTTCTCTATTTTGCTTATTGTTCCTTGAAATATGGGCGGTAAAATAAAAAATTTCTCATGAAATAACGAACCACTTTCTGTTGTGTTGTCTCCGTAACCAAACATTTGTATAACTGTTATTTTATGCATTTCCGTTAATCTGACCATTTGTCAGACTTGAAGTTAACGAACTCCAAACTCAAATTGAAATACTAATAACTAATGTTGTAACATTCAAAATACTTTGACAAGACGTTTTAAGGTAACGTTGCCACGGAAATTATTTACAGTTTTATAAAGAATACCATCTAAAAAAATTGTCATGATTTTTTCTTACTTTCTTATTATCAATACCCCAACATGAAATAAGTTTCGAGTATATTGCAATAAGTTTTGAGTCTATTTTATCGTATTTCGGTAACCAAACGATTTTGATTTATTTTATCTCAATCGTTGCAATACACTTGAAAGCGATAACATTTTTGAATAGAAAATAAAGAGACCTTTTGAAGGATATATCAAAAGCCTATACTTCCCATTTGAAAAATTGGAGGTTGTACCTGTCACTCGAAGGGGGTTGAAGGTGAGGGTGGCATTTTTACGTTGAAGAATGTCAAATTATAATTTACATTTGACGTATTTCTTGATTTTTCTCAGATATGTACAATAATCGAAATATTGAATTTATTCCATTTGGTTTTACACACTGTATATGATGAACAACGGCATCCAAATTGATCCCTGTGGTAACCTGCTAAAGTATACCGTAACGCCTTGATGTTGAGTAATTTTCTCAAAATATTTTTTTCATTCCAGCTTCCCAGCACAGTGGTACCCTTGACGAACGAGAAGAAGACGACGAAGAATCCGAAATTCGATGCTACGTTTGCGACCAGGCCTACACCGACATCGACAAGTGAGTGTAATCACAGTCATATCAAATATATTTTGGCGTAGCCCCCATAGTATCACATAATAAAGTGATAACCCGTTCATTTCAATTTTTATGTGGGAGTAGTTGTTTCGAATGGTTTTTTTCTTCCCGTTAGTATCTGAAAGCAACGCCTGCATGTTTTTGGGAGTTTCCCTATTTTTTTCTTCATTAAAGAGGAAGCAGAAAACGAAAAGCGTTTTGCCTTTCAAATTCTACTAAATAGGTGTGAATATGAATTTTTCTTTATTTTCGTTCATCTTGTCTAGCCTCTCTCTCTGTTTTTATTTATTCTATGGTATGAGGAGAAAAGAATACACCCTGAAAAGCTTTCTGAATAAATAATTCAAATCATCGTATACGCGTCCGGCACTTAATTAGTTGGTACAGGATTTATCAGCGTAGTCGATCATAGAAACTGTTTTTTCAGTGACAACACCGTTCGTGACGATTGCTGTGGTGTATGTTTATTTTATTATTCATGAAGATGAAACAGAAATTACTGAAAGATTAACTACGACGGTTTCGGTGGGTTTTTATCAGTATATTCAATGTTGTTTTTCGTGTTTTATGTTACTGATAGTCAAAGGGGTGAAATTGTTGAAACTCTAATTTTTTTTCAAGTATAGACAATATTATGCTGTTACCTGTATATATGAGAGTCTTCTGAAAAGTTTTCAACCTCAATATGTAGATAACAGCACTCGTAAATGAAAGCTATTGAATTTCGTTGTCTCTCATTTTGGATGCGCAGTCATTATGTAACAGTTTGAATGAGTTGATGTGAGTTTTTTTATGAAAATGAACAAAATCGAGTATCGAGCCGTCATTAAACATTTGATTTTGAAAGGCAATATGCTTACGCAAATCAAAATTGAGTTGGCTTCTGTGTATGAGGACTCTGCACCATCATTTACCACAGTGAAATTTCGGTCAGCTGAATTTGAACGTGGCCGTAAGAGCTTGGGAGACGATGAACGTTCAGGACGTCTAAAAACTGCAAATACCGACGAAAACATCGCCAAAACTAACCAAATGTTGCTAGAAGACCGTCGAATCAAAGTGAGAGAGAAAGCAAAGGTTACAAACATGTTAAAAGAACGTGTTTGTCACATATTATATCGATATTTAGGCATGAGGAAGGCATGAGGAAGCTGTCTGCGTGTTGGGTGCCGCGTTTGCTCAAGTGGGATCAAAAAAGAATGAACATTTTCAACGCTCTTTTGACGCAGTTTAGGCGCGATGAATCCGAGTTTTTGCACCGATCAATTATTGTAGATGAAGATTGGATTCACCATTATACACCCGAAATAAAAATACAGTCCAAACAATGGACTAAAAAGGGGAAACCGGCTCCAAAAAATGCAAAAATTATTTTTCCGGTTGGGAGAGTGACGGCGACTGTTTTTTGGGATAGTCATGGAGTTATTTCAATTGATTATCATCAAAAAGGAAAAACCCTTACAGTAGTGTACTTCCCATCATTATTTGACAAGTTCAAGGCAGAACTCGCGAGAAAACAGTCACATTCGTAGAAAACGAAAATCCTGCTCTATTAAGATAATACACAGTCTCACTTTTCAGCAGTTATCGTGGCAAAAATCCTTGAATTACGCTTTGAACTGCCTAACCACCCACCTTACTCACCAGATCTAGCTCCAAGCGAGTTCTTTTCATTTCTTCATCTAAAATTGCGCTCGAAGGACAAAGATTCTTGTCAAATGAAAAGGTATCCACTTTCGTGAACAATTAGTTTGCAGAGAAAAACGTCGAGTACTATTTGGACGGGTTACAGAGATGGGATCATTGCTAGGAGGAGTTGAAAAAAGACTGTTCAAGAATAAAAAAAATCTGAGAATTTGTTTTGTATCTTTGTTAGGCCGTAAACTTTTCAGACTACCCTCGTATATAACATATTGAATAAACCTGATAACACTATTTCAATTACACTCCACTCAACTAATACAAGTATTTCACTGGTTCACTTTGCATGTTATAGCTGTCATGTCTGAACTGAATGAGCAGTGCTATTTCGTTCGAAGTTTGCTTTTCATTATTTTCTCATTCTTCTGATAAAAATTTCAATGATGAAATGGTAAATTGACTGATCATAATAATAAAATAGAATTAGTTTGTTACGTTTGAAATGATTGCCTGCAGAAAAGACTTGTTTGATTCATGTTCAAGAATTAGGTTAGGTTAGGTCAGTAGTGAGTGGGTCTATTCGACCCTCCACCGCAACCCACAAGGTTTATTGTGACTCATATCTATTCAAACTCGACCAAATAAACCCAGTTTCTTGACGAAACCGATTAGTTTGTATGGTGAATGATCTTTCAGGTCAGATGGTAAGAATGTGGTTCTACCAAACTCTGGAAACCGGATTCGTTCCACGGCGGGGCAGGCACAAAGACCTTGCCAAGATGACAAGATCATCTGCATGAGCATGGCACGTATACATCCAGTTATGGTCAATTCTGTGCCTTTCCCAGCCAGGGCTGATCCTATAGATTTGAGTAGTGCATTGTCAAATGCTCCTTCAATATCGAGAAATACAGCAACTTTGTTATCAAGGGATTGAAAATCTTTTCGTCAAATCTGTCAATTTGACGATTTGATATGCATATTGATGGTTATTCAGGGCGGCTACATATAAAGCAACTTTCCTGATATGTCCGTCTAGTATCCTCTCAAGTCCTCTCAACAGGAAAGATGTAAGTCTAATTGGTCGTACCGATTTGGGATTTGGATCTTTCCGTCCCACATACCACCCAGTTGGGTGATATGTAGTTCCATGCCAGAATAACTATATACAATTATATGAGAATAGGTAAGATGATTTCCAGTCCGTTTTGCAGAAGAGCTGAAGATATACCATCCTCTTCGAGAGATTTGAAGGGCTGAAACGACCTCCAAATCGTTCTTTTTTGGGCGTTTGGCGCCCTCAAAAGGTGGAGGTTTGTTGTTATCAAAAGTCTGACTTCCAGGAAAGTGGTTTTGTATCAAAAGCACTAACGTTTCTTCTCTAGAGGTCGTAAATGTTTCATCGGGTTGTTTCAGTGACCCAATTACAGCAATCGACTCTCTAGAGATAATATTGTTAATTCTTGTGCTGCGAGGTACATCAGAGATACTCTCACACAACTTCCTCCAAGACTCCCATTTTGCCTTTCTAATTTCCTTGTTGTATGACATTAGAGTTGTTTTATAAAGTTCCCAGTTACCTGACTCTTTTATCTCGATTGAGTAGTCGTCGAAGTTTTTAGTTTTTCAAGGCTTTTGTTTCACCAAGAAGAGTAATGGTTATCTCTTTTGATTCTCAGAGGACAGTTTTCATGATAGGATGAGATCACTGCTTCGCAAAATTGCTCCGCTACTGTATCCGTATCATCACAACTGTGGATAGATTTAGATAGTTGCATCTGACTACAGTTTTTTGAAAAGAATATTGCTTCATGAGAATTTATTTAAAAGTGGTTGCTTGAAGTTTTCAACCCTTCTTGATAGATTTCAGTTGAGTTGGTTGGCTACTAATATCATGTCACGATTTCGCCTTCTAAAATCTACTAGAAAAGTAGTTTTATGAAAACGTAATACCGTTTTTCGCTGAAACGATAAGCTTTCAAAAGTCTATACATTTTCATACAAAATTTCAATTATTGCCTTCAAAGGGTTCCATCAAGTCAGTATCATTATTGAATTGAACTCACAGTATTCATTTGTTTACAAAAATGATCCACGTATAATTTCTTTCCACCAATTTCCCTGATCGTTAGACACCCAAACCGCTGGGAAAGCCCTCACCTGGTGCACTACACTAATATGAAAATAAAAATAGTTGTCGTGTGAAACATATACATATTTTATTAATTAGTAACCCATCAGGGATGCGCGATCAAAAAGTACCTGTCGCTTGAAAGTGTTTCGAAATTGATGATACGAAAAACAAAGATTCACTTCGCGTGACAACTGGTGATCAGGAGCATGAAGCAATCGAAAATGATAATAATATTTTCAGAAGTGGGATTACTTTCACAGGAAACTTTAATGGGTTTGGAGTAAAAGTTATTGGAGTTTGATATTTATTATTTAATTACAGGCCAAATGGTTTTGTTATCCTTTCCAATCTTCTCACATGTATTCTATGCACATATATTTATTTCCGTTGACGGTTCCTCATTTCCCAATCATTTTGAATTTCATATTGTTGGTAAGATCGTAAATTGATTTGACATTTGGAATGAAATATATTTACGTGGCCAGATATGTTTGTTCGAATCACCAATCGCTCTACCAAGTGCCAATTCTTTCATCTCCAGCAGTATTTATAATAAAGATAGTTTCATGAATTGAGTGAATATGATTTCAAAAAAATATTGAAATCAAAATTACCGTGGAGCTGTCGAAAAATCGTGGATTGAGAAACATCAAATTTATTCAATGATTGAGTTCAAGATAAAGTAAAAATTTGCGACTTGCAAAAATGTCTACAGCTTGGTTAGACGGTTGTTACCTTAAAGTAAAATTGTGAACTCATTCAGAGTTCAAAATGTTACAGTGCCATAAAGAATATGAAAAATAAACCTTCCATCCATTTGCCGAGAGTGGAAGACTTCATTTTTTGTCATAAAATAGAGTTGATAGACTGGTAAAATAGTCTAATGCCATCTATTATAATTTCAGTTTGCCTTTATCGAAAATTACATGGCTGAGTTGTCATTCGATTCGTAATTTCACACAGAAAAATTTATGATTTTAGCCAAGTTGTGCTAAAAAATGGTTCAAAAGTTGTAAACAATTGAGTTGAATAGAAAAAGGGTTGTTCATTTATCAAAATTTAATAAGAATTCTTATAAATATTCAAAATTTAAGGAAAGTTCTCAAAGAGCGAAAACGTCACTTTTCGAAACCCTCTCAACAATATTTATAGTTTTAAATGAGGGGTGAAAATGAGTGTGAATCGTGGTTTGAGTCGTCCACACGTCACTTGATTCATCAAAAAAAAACATTAAACATGAATAACGAAGAATGAATAATCCAGCTGGTCAATTGGCCAGAAAATCAATTATGAGCTGACAAACACTTTTCTTCGCAAATTTCCTCTCAATCGTGCTTTTGGTGATGAACAACTTTTTCAAGTTGAAGTTTCACGTTAAACCTTAATAAATTTCGAAATTAAAATCTATATTTTGTTTCGGGGTTGTTCGTTGAAGACTTCAAGAAGTTTCTTGTTAGGAAAATTCAATAAGTTCAATTTCTCATTCATTTAGGAACAATCAATGATTACAAATTACGAACATAAATAAAGCATTGAAAAAAATTGGAAATATTATAAATGAAAAGTTTTCTCATTGATAAAAGCTCCACACTGATTTTTTTTATCTTATTTTCATCGTTTGAAAAGTTATCTGACAATGATCTGAATGGTTTTGGAAAAACGTAAAAAAATATTAGGTATACTTGAACGCAATTATCAATTGAATGATAATTTTTTCCAGTAGAGATCATTATGTTTATTGCTCTGGGGCCGTTTAAGAACTACGTAACCACTATAGGGGGGCCGGGGGTCTAGATGGCGATTACGTCAGCAGTAGTTATATACTTTTTTACACATTTGGCAACCTACACATTGTCTATATTTGAAAAATGAAACATTTTCATATCATATTTTCATATCATAGTAGCTTTGCTTACTCTTGCTGACGAGGGGGATGAGAGGGGGGTAAATAATTGTAATGAATATACTTGCGTAATACTTCAGCATTCTGAAAATATTTAATTTCTTAAAATTTTCTATTTGTTTATCCAATGGACAATTTGTTTGAACATTGAATTTTCACACTTCTACTTTTTTGAATAGTTAAAAATTCAATAAAAATAGCCTTGTAACATTTTTCACTTAATTTTTTCAT
>WOGR01008085.1:0-12030 GCA_015342045.1 Leptinotarsa lineolata | reverse complement strand
TTCAATGATAGCCATACATCGATATTAAACATATTGAGAGAAAATAAAATGCATCCCTATGAAATGATACCTACTCAGGAGCTCATGGAAGACGATTTTGATAGAAGAACTCATTTTTGTGAGTAAATGATGGACATGTTTGATAACAATATCATCCAATTAGAAGACGTTATGTTTTCTGATGAGTGTTCTTTTCCATTTAACGATCATGCTAATCGGCAAAATTGCCGCTACTTGTCAACGGAAAATCCTTACTGGATGGGAGAATACATGCAATACCCTCAAAAGGTTAATGTTTGGGTAGGGATTGTAGGAAACCATATCATTGGTTCCTTTTTCATTCAGAGCAACTTGAATGGCGATATTCATTTGATACTACTTCAAAATGATGTCATTCCAAGTTTAGCAAATCCTGATCCAATAAACCCTCGAGTTCCAGTGAATACGATATGGTTTCAGCAGGATGGAGCACCACCATATTACCAAGTTGATGTTCGGTAATACCTCGATACAACATTTTCCAATCGGTGGATAGGAAGGCGAGAATCGATTGAATGGCCAGCACGATCACCTGATCTCTCATCATTAGATTTATATTTATGAGGATATGTGGAGAGCAATGGGTACAAAACTAAAGCTTCAGGTTTCAATGACTTAAAAGAACGAATAACGCTTTTGATTAGGTCGGTCACTCTTGATATGTTGAATAATGTTAGGAGACAGTTTTATTTGATATTAGGCTCTTGCCAAGATGTTCGCGGTGAACATTTTGAACATCTATTTATTCTACATATCATTACGTTTTGTATTAAATTTACATGATTTTCATTTATTTTATCTTAATTATTGCAATAAACTTGAAAGCGATGATATTTTTCAATAGAGAATGAAGAAACCTTCCACACGATACACCATCAACTCATAATTTCCATTTGAAAAATTGCTGGTTGTACCTGTCATTCGAAGGGGGTTGAAGGTAGGGGTGGCATTTCTACGTCGAAGAATGTCAAATTATAACTTAAATATGTACATAACCTTTGTTTGTGATACAATTGCAAAATAATTGGAATATAAAGTGTTACGACTACCTCCATAGAGCTTATGTGACACCAACTCAAATCGAACGTGCGCGGAAAAAATACTTCTCCGACTTTAATTGGTACTGTGGTAGAGTTAATTAGGAACTGTGTGAGTGACATTTCTACCGAGAGTTGGAAAAGTTCTGTTAGTCATGTTATAAATGTTGAAAACTCGTACCTTTCTGTAGAATCAATTACGACAATTATAATTAATTTAGATGAGTATAGCGATAGCGACACTCGACTAAATATAGAATAGAATTGTAACATTCAAATAAGTTACTTGGTGGTCTCCTATATTATGCACATTTGCATCTTTCACTTGATGATTTTCTACACAATGGAAAGGTGGGTTATTTTAGTTGATAAGCCGATACCATTTTGAGTGAAACACTATAATAGGTTCCGTAATGTTAGATTTATCGGCCACAAATGAGTAAAGGGTTAGTTGATTTACGGGACAGAATGAAATGAAAATATTGTTGCCTGTTTCTCGAAATCATATAATTTTCAAGATGTTGGATGAGTATCGAATGAAAGTTAAAAGACTACAATAATTGATTTTTCTATGTATTTTCGAATTGGTTATCATATTCATCTTGATTTCTATTATGATTTGATTCATGAAGTTTCACAGAATTAATACTCCTTCACTGCTCTGGATTGAATGATTCCGTACAGTTTATCTCGTCTTGTGTTTGTACATCATTTGCTGGAAAAATCTTCACTGGTTTACTCTGTAGTACATGTTCAAGAGTTAGCAAAAACGAATGTGATTTTCTGGAACTTTGACTAGCGTTTCCTAACATGACTGATAACCAATTTGTGCAAAGCTAGTTGTTGTATCATCTGAAAATAGAACTTATAACGGGTAATGATTGACTGTATTGCCAAATATGCGCCAAACCAACTGACTATTATAAGACAACAAGTATATGTGAGGCACCAGTCAATATAATAATAACACTGATGATCTTCAAACATGAATCAACTTCTGACAGAAGCACCAAACTTTTACGAGGGTTAGAAATAAATGAACGCTTTAATCTAAAAGACCACTGTTATAGTCTTCATGCAGTGATTGTTCACTGTGGTTCTGACGTTAAATCTGGTCATTATTACGCTTTGGCCAAAGATGAAACGGATTGAAGTTTGACGATAGTCGTGTCACTAAATTTTCTGGTGATATTTTGAATTTATTGGAGCCTCTGAAGACACCCTGCACTTTATTCTATGAGAGGACATTGGCAGATCAAGATCTTTAGATGATATGGTGCTGCAGGTTTTCCTGCAGCTTAAAAAGCAAATGCGCCACTGGAATCAATCAAGTGGCCCCGGAGCGCCAATTGATTTTTTTGTTGTTTCATAATTTTATAATATGTATTACTTTCTAAAACTTCAGAAATGAATAGAGTTCATATTACTATTCATCTAGCTTCTGTATGAAAATTATTCATAACATACCTACTAAATATTCATAGTCTCTCACTGCAATTCCGGTGAAAGGAAATCTTGATATTTGGCCGGGAAAACAACCTAGTAGTCAGTCATCGTCCATTCCGATGAGCTCTGCCTGCATCCTACCCTTGTAGCGACAGCAGATCGTCATGCAAAAAATCCTCAGAGCCAGCCTAAACTGCGGGCTGAGCGTTAGAAGGATGATAGATTTCCAGAAGGAGTTCAGGAAACCAAGCCACACTATAGCGAAGTGCAGAACCTAAGAATAAAATTTTTGTGTTTCATGATGGGGGATCAAACTTATAATATCCATTAATGAACAATTTAGGAATTTAACAACTGATGAAAAATATCGTGAAGAAGCAATGAATCGAAGAAGAATTGATTGAGAAGAGATCAATGATTCACAAGTTTCAATATTGAATCTATACAAAATGACAGGTTTCATCATTCTTTGAATATGAATGTATTACATCAAAGATACATTGCACAAACATAATATTTTCTATATTGTTTCACTATAAGATTCTTGCAAGACACATATCATATTGTCGTGAAACAAAACTGTTTGTTTTTGCTTCCCGAGTCTCAGTACAAACCAGAACCAATTTTCTAGTACGAAAAATGTAGAATGGGTGCAGATTTTTGTGCGAATCTAATTTCCCGGTTTCGAGTTGACTTTGGCCAAAAGTTCGGACCTCGAAGGGTCAATGTTCGCGAAAGTTTGGCGCAAAATTTTGGCGGGAAGGGCCCGGTTTCGTTACGGCCGAATAGCCGAGAGAAATTTGAGAAAATAGGGGGCGCCCTTTCTTTTATTGGCACTGGCTGTGGATAGATCTACGGTTTTGTGCTAGACACTTTTCAGTTTTCTTTGTTTGACGAACGTGGGCTAAAGTGTTTTTTTCCGAGCGAAAAATAATAGTGAAGAAATTCCATTGGAATTTTTATAAAGTATTTGGCGGAAGTGATAATTTGTGTCCAGTGTGGTGAACCTCATCAGTCGAAAAGAATAAATTCGAGATTTCGGTCTTTCTGAGAATCATTTAGAACTTGTTTTTTTCGCCAGGTGATTAACTTCACAGTTCCATCGTGTTCCGCCATTGTGTAAGCTGTACAGGGTCGCTGATTGTTGTCGGGACAAATATCCAGCGAGAAATCCGACGAAGAAATAGGGTGAATCCGTACATGTTTATTGATTTTTTTTATATTTTTTTTTTTATTTTTTTTACAGGGCTACTTTAGATATTTTTGCTTCGTTCTCCTCACTCCATTTTTAAATATCTCTTTATAAGATAATTTCCAATATCATTACTTGATTTTTTTTGCTTGTTTCGTGTTTTGAGATTTCTCTTACAGAATCATTTGAAAAATCGTGACTTAAATTTTTTGCTTTTCTAGATTTTTCTTTACAGGAACATTTCAGATAGCGTTACTTTGTTTTACTTGCTCGTGTTTTTTTTTTGAAATTTTTCTTTATAGGAGCATTTTAGGTATTGTGTTGTGTATTGTTCTTGTTTGAGGTTAAATTTTGTTCCGGAAACATGCAGACCAGGGCTGGACGAGCACGCGCAAATATTTCGAGCAACGCGATAGTGCAAAATCGCGAGGGCAACTTGTTTGACCAAGCTAGTCCGGAGGCGGACATTGTTAGTCGCCTGAGTGCGATTTCTCCAGTTCGTGAGAGTCTCCCGGAATCTGGATTTTGGGGAAACAGCATTCCACGTACTCCAGTGGAGGCAAATAGTCGAAGGTTGTCTCCGGCTAGCCGTTTCGGTTCTGAAACGGAGGACATCATTGCCTCGTTTTCGGTCGCAGAGCGACCGGTTTCCGGCTCGACTGCAAGTCGTATAGCCGGTAGTAGCGGAAATTCCGACAGGGCAAATTCTGCAAGTCGGAGTGGAAATCCGGTTGGCTAGGGTATTTTAAATCGGTTCAGGAATTTAAATACGCCTAACACGGAAAAAATCGACAGCAGAACCTATGCCAGAGATCATCAGGAGAGCTATCTTAAGGAAGCTGAATGTCGGCTGAGAACACAGAGCTTCCCCAAGACACAAAGCGAACCCCGATTAGGGCAACCCTTAGAGGTTCTTGGGCAGACAGGGGCGTTTTGCGCGCAGGAGCGTATTACGTTTCGGAGGAGACCAAAACTGGCGCCCTGACGGAAGTGTTAGGGGGAGATGGTAGGCTGGGGGATCACCTCGAAGGCGGTGGAGTCTTGGGGGTGGTCTCATGGCGGGGCCAGTTCATCCACCAAATAATCCAGTACCATGAACTAGTCGAGGCAAACCATAAACCTCTCGTTGCACCCAGAGAGGAGCTGGGCCCTGAAATCTCTAGAGCTCAGGTCTGGGAGGCCAGGAGGCCACTGCAACGGAAAACAAGGATGTGCTGCGGGATCGGAGTGCCTCAACACAATGACACCCCCCACCCCAAAGTTTGTAGAGTATATGTCGCCCGAAGCGTGAGGCTTTAGTACGAGGACTTACCAAGGGAGGTCAGGAGACCAACTCGAACCAACGAGGGAGAGACAATGGCTACAGCAGAGCGGGTTGTGAGTGATCCCGGTAGTAACAAAAACTTTCTGGCGCTTAAAACAACGGCATTCAGTACTGGGCGGGTACTGATGATGTAAGAGAGGTCCGAAACCTCGAAACTGAGGGTAGGGCAGGGCTTTCAGATCGGAGAGGATGCGAGACGTCGAATGGAGTTGTACAGGGAGTACAAGCCTCCCAAGCCAACGCACAAATGCCATTTCTACCTAGTATGGAAGAAATGGACATTGTCGAGGAAGAGAAGCCGCAAGATGAGGTGGAAGAACTGGTCACGGGATTGGTGACGGTTCTAGAGAGCCACAGAAGGACGGGGAATGCGACTTCCACAAAGGGAAATTGGCAAAAATTCCCCCTCCTACATTAAGCGGCTTGGATCAAGAGGACCCAGCCGAGTTCATTAAAAAAGCTGAGGGGCAGCTTGCGGATTCCCATCCTTCAGTTTGGGTCGAGACGACCGGGCAATGGCTGAAGGTTGATGCAGAAAGATGTTATAGGCCATACAGTGGAATGACCCTGGATTGGGCATTCTTTACGAATCGTCTCCAGGAGAGATTCAATAACGACTTGCTGATAAGCTCGTTGGAAAGCAGCTTATATGAAGTAGATCAGCGAAAAAGAGAAGCTGTGACAAATTTCATCCTGCATGAGCTCGGTTTAGCGAGGAGGCTATACCCTGAGATGCAGGATGTGTGCATCTCAGGGTATAGCCGAGGTGAAGGTTCACCCCCAACTGCATACCTTCACAACGATTGATGAATTTATGCAAAAAGCAGTGGCTGTCGAGTCATTGCTGAGAGGCAACAATTCGACGACCGCCCACACAGGCGCGGTCAGGAGAACCCACCACAAGGACCGAGAGCCTCATCGTGGCGGTGATGGACACCATCATAGGCAAGGGGCGCTTGAGGCCAGTTATTCGAAGCGCAGAGAGGGTCGCAGAGAGGGCCCGTCTAAGCCGAATGTTCCGACACGTCGGGAACCGGTAGGGGCTGTGCGCAGACCTATACCGCGACAAAAACAGGCAGAGGTATCTTCTACAACTTGAGGTGTTGAGAACGACGGAAGATGCCAACGCCGGGACGACAAACCAGTCGATAGCAGGTCGACATCTACAAGGTGTTTCCATTGTAGCGGGCCCCACTGGAAAAAGGATTACCCGAAGCTACAGCAGACGACTGCCACTAGCCAAGGGAAAGGTAGTTACCGGATGGTAATACGATGGCGCGAGTGGTCGAGGCGACCAGACCGCGTGAGGAAGGTCGTCCAGAGGACAGCCAGCCATCGGGAAACGCAAACGGGAGTTTCAAGAGCGCTCCCGAAAGCGGTTCGCAGACGAAGGGCAGGCAGTAAATACACTGTCTGTCGAGGAGGGAGTACGTCTAGAGGGGCGTACTCCAACGATGGTGGAAGGTCCATCCAGCAAGAAAAGACAGGGCAAATTGGGGAGATTTGTGCCTGGATCGCCGGCGGGCGTTAAGCGCGAAATGGTAGTTGTGTCGCCGGCGGGCGTAAAATGCGAATACCAGGAAACCCAGAATGATTCAGGGAGACTTAGTTCTGGCGGATCCGATGGCCAAACCCAGAATAAGTCAAGGGGACTCAGTTTTGGTGGATTCGGTTGCCAAACCTATAATAAGTCAAGGGGACTTAGTCCTGGCGGATCTGATGGTTAAAGTCAGGAAAAGTCAAGTGGACTTGAATGTGGCAGGTCAGGTGGTCGTCAACTGGACAACTCAATAGGACTCAGGTCAGAAGAGTTAGTAGGTGGCACCGTCATGGAAAGTCAGATTGAGTCAAGGGGACTCAAGTCTGGCGGACCTGAAGTTTGTTCAGGGATCAGCGAAGGGCAGGCCAGGTTGAAGGAATTTGTGCCTGCCAAATAAGGACTCAGCGATGAAGAGCAGAAGCAGCATCCACACGAAGTGAAAAATGAAGCAGTTGGACCACAACAAAGCGGCATAGTGTTGCATGACGAGAAAATTACGAATGGTGAGAACAAAGTTAGTTTAAGCTCGAATAATTCAACTAGAATAGGAGAGAAGCAACAAGGGCTGGAGAAATTTATTCGTCGCATCGAAGAGGCGAATAAGATGTCGCGAGGTATGTTCTCAAGGTGACAATTAGCTGTCTTGAACACATTGAAATCTTGTGAAGGGGGCATACCTCAGAGCAGGAATGGAGCACTTCCAGAAAGGAAAAGCAGCTCAACAGCTTTGCTACCAACCTGTGAACATTCCAAAGCTGTAGTTGAGGGAACGGGAATTGACGTGTGTTACAGGCGCTTTCAGTGTACCTAGGATGACTGGTAGTCGAGGTCATTTGGATTCAGGTCTGGTCAACCAGCGAACAGCAGATGTTGGGGGAATCCTGTGTGATGGAAACCCTCAGCCAACGAATGTTGAGGAAATCGTGTGTGATCGAAACTCTCAGCCAATGAGAGACGCCGAACCCAGGTGCGCGCAAACCTTGAGGGGTCCCTGTCCGGCCAGAAAGGGGAAAGCACACCAGCAGATAAAAGTAGTGATCAGGCAAATCCAGGGAGGTCACTGCCTCGCCAGAGCTACTGATGCCGACAACGATGTGGAAGCAGAGGCCAGGCAAACCCTGAGGGGTCCCTGCCTCGCCGGATCTGCGGAAGCCAACGGAAAAGTGGAAGGTGAGGCCAAGCAAACCTGCAGAGGTCACTGCTCCCCTAGGACCCCAGAAACCGACAGCAGACCATTGAGCGACCTACAGGAGTTCATATTGACAGATCCACTGGGCGGTGGATTTCAGCGAACGCACACCAAAGATACCCTGAAGTTCACAATGAAGCCTATTTCGGAAGATAGTAGTTCTACGACGCAGGATAGACATCAAAGCTGGAAAGGGACTGACGTCTCGATTGTCAAGCGAAACCCGAAAAAGCTGAGAAAACGGAAGCCGAAGTGCGTTACAGGCACATCCATTATATCTAGGAGTGGTACTGAAGCTGGGTGTGTGACTGGTAGTTGTATCCAAGATGAGGAACCCTTGGCTTGTCTGGAGGATAATGGACTTTTGCGACGAACGCGCACGGAAGCTAATTCTCGTTATCTGATGAAGCCGATCCTGATAGGTAGCAGCAACACAGTCGGAGATCCGCATCGAAAATTACCCAGAATTGATGTTAGGATTGGAGATCAACGGCTCAGAGCACTTGTGGACAGTGGCAGTTTGCTGAACCTTTTACGCCAATCTGCGTTGGCAGATACTCATAGCGTAGCGTCGAATCGTGGAACATCCTTCCAACTGGCCTGTGCCAAAGTAGCATCGTCGAGTACGGGAACGGCAGACCTCGTAGTACTTATAGAAGTCGTACTCTACGACGTGACAGTACATGTTGTCAAGGACATCGTAGAAGACCTACTACGAGGGTGTTCTTGGCTGACAGCGCACGGGGCAATGGTTGACTTCGCGCGGAAGACGATTTATGTTGGCCGGAAGCCTAGGCAGACTATTTTCTGGTTGGAGGCAGGGTGTCTACCACCAGAAGAGTACCCAGTTCCCGAAGTGACTCTGGAGCAATTACCAGCGACAGCAGAAGACGAGTTCCGAGAGCTTTTGGAAGAATTCGCCGATGTCTATTATGAATCGCTGAAACAGTCAATTACCAAAGCCGGGGAACATCAGATTCGACTGAAAAATGACACGCCGTTTCGGCTGCATCCGTACAAAGTCAGCGACGAGAAGAAAATTCTCATACAGGAGGAAGGTGACAAAATGCTTGCAGCTGGAGATATTAGCAGAAGTTACTCGCCATACCAGAGCCCAGTAGTTATAGTGACGAAGAAGGATAGTACTGCAAGATTTTGTGTGGACTATAGGAGGCTAAGAATCATCGGTGTTGCCACAAAACGGTTAAGGAGCTAGGACAGGCGAAGGTGTTTACCAGCCTATATTCGGAATCGGGATATTGACAGTGCCCATGGAAGAGCGTTCGAGACCATATACAGCATTTGCGATTCCCGAGGGAGGCTGTTATATGTTCAATTCGATGCCGTTTGGACTATGCAACGCACCCGGATCGTTCCAACGTCTGATGACGAAAGTATTGATAGGATACGTAGATCGTTTTGTCAAAGTTTATTTGGACGACGTCATCATTTATTCAGCGAACGAAGAGGAGAACCTGTATCGTGTGAGATTGGTATTGGAAAGGATATGTCTTTGCCTTTTACTGTACAGACAGACGCCTCAAGAATTGGAATGGCAGCCGTGCTATACCAAGAGGTCAACGGAGTCCGGAAAGTTATCAGCCACGCTAGCGCGAAGCTGAAGCGAGCTGAACTTAAGTACCACGTCAACGGGGTAGAATGCTTAGCGATCGTTTGGGCAATGAAACTTTATAGGCATTACTTGGAGGATAGGCCTTTCGTTTTAAAGACTGACTCCAAGGCTCTAACTTTGCTGGACAAGTTCAAGGACAGCAAGGCTGAACTGACTCAATGGGCCTTGTTACTACAGGAGTATTCATTCACCATTGTGCACGTCCCTGAGAAGGAGAATCAGCTGGCTGGTAACCTTTCGCGAAACCCGGAAGGCAAGCATGACGAGGATTTGGATGCTGAAGTAGAGCGAATGGAGTTACCAGCGATGAAGGTAGAGTTGCCATCCGCACAGGAAGTGTATAACGTAGAGAGTCCATACGAGGTTGCTTGCAGGATGCAGCGCACTAACGAGGATGTACAACGATTAGTAGCACAGAGGACGGAGCTGAACGTACGAGAACCCGCCACAAACGCTGAATAGCAGTTACAGGAACAGTACATTGTAGAGGATGGGATTCTTTGCAGAAGATTACCGGAGCAAGATGTGCTATATCTCGCTGAAGATCTCAGAGAAGACATGGTCGGCTATTACCATGAACATTCGACCTCTGGTCATCCTTGTCAAGATGAAATGCTGAGAGCGATACGCTAATATTACTGGTGGCCTGGATAGGACGACTACGTCAGAGCTTTTGTGAGAGGATGTTTGGTGTGCCAACTCACCAAATTGAGACGACACGAGACGACACGAGACCAATGCGCCGTTACGACCGAGAGTCGTTGAACGACCTTGGCAGTCTATCTCGGTGGACGTGCTCGGACCATATGCTGCATCTTCCCAAGGCAACAGGTTCATGCTAATATGCATAGATCTGTTTTCAAAATGGATAAAGCTCGAAGCCGTAGCAAGGACAGCAGCAGTCGATGTCTTGCAGTTTCTGGACCTGGAAGTAGCCCAGAGACCCTTGTCATGGACAATGGACCGGTCTTCGAGAGCTACGCCGTGCAGCGTTACTAAAACAACAGGAACATTCAGCACATATCGACCCCTATATACCACCAACAGGCAAACCCCTGCGAAAGGGGGGTACAGGAGGTGAAGAAGGTTTTGAGAGGAAGGCTAATCGGACAGCCGGAAGCACAGTGGGAGAGCCATATCGCCACTATGCTATATTGTCTTCGGAACCGCAAGAATTCGGCAACAGGAGAGACGCCGGCAAACCTACTTCTGGGCTACACTTCACCCAGACCGGGAGATTGGAGTATTCCTAGCAAGAGAGGACCCCTTCCAAGCCAAACTGCCACCTGGGTTGAACGACTTGAGAAGGTCAGGCGGAGACAAGAGGTCTATCAAAGGAAACTGCTTCCGGATAAGGAAAA
This sequence comes from Leptinotarsa lineolata, assembly GCA_015342045.1. Taxonomy (NCBI): domain Eukaryota; kingdom Metazoa; phylum Arthropoda; class Insecta; order Coleoptera; family Chrysomelidae; genus Leptinotarsa; species Leptinotarsa lineolata. Next base: position 1,269 of record WOGR01008085.1, on the reverse strand, counting down.
GGCACCTCCTAGACAGTACCAAGTGGGAGACGAGGTACTGGTCAGGAACTTTGTTGAAGGTAAGTTTGCAAACAAGTCGAGGAGTCAGACGACAAGGATCCACCACCAGGAAGGCTGGTCGACCAAGGCGTGGAACCTGTGAGGACAGGACCTTAGGAAGGAGACAAGAAGACTCCGCAGAAGGGGCCTGTGGAGACGTCTGAATGTGGACGTCGCGTTATAGGGAAACGTCGGGTAGGAAGCAGACGGAGAGTCCGACTCGTAGCACTGGAGCCCAGCAGGACGCAACATAGTCAGAGTCCTGCCGCGCCGGCGGAGGATCTGCGGAAGGAGTATCTTGCAGCAGGAGAGGAGAGCGACAGTGGTAGTGACGACGAGGATATGGGGCCTAGGGTGATAGTGACCATAGCCCTGGTGCACTAGAACTCTCTAAGCGGAACTACTACTTTCCTGATGGAGCCAAGTCGGCGTGCCACGACAGGAACCTTCTTTAAAGAGGGGGGTGTCGTGAAACAAAAACTGTTTGTTTTTGCTTCCCGAGTCTCAGTACAAGCCAGAACCAATTTTCTAGTGCAAAAAATGTAGATTGGGTGCAGATTTTCGTGCGAAACCCCTTTCCCGGTTTCGAGTGGATTTTGACCAAAAATCTCGGACTTCGAAGGGTCAACGATCGCGAAAGTTAGCGCGAAGTCCAGTTTCGTTACGGCCCGAATGGCCCAAAGCTGAGGAAATAGGGGGCGTGCGGTCTCTTATTGGCACTGGCTGTAAAAAGATCTACGGTTTTTTGTCCTAGAGTTCTTTCCAGTTTTCGTTGTTGAACGAACATGTGCTAAAGGGTTTGTCCGAGCGAAAAAATAATTGTGAAGAAATTCCATTGGAATTTATATAGAGTATTTGGTGGAAGTGATATTTTGTGTCCAGTGTGTTCAAACCGCATCAGTCGAAAATAATAAATTCGAGATTCAGGTTTTTCTCAGAATCATTTAGAACTTGTTTTTTTCGCCACGTGGTTAACTTCACGGTTCCATCGTGTCCCGCCAGTTTGTACGCTATACAGGGTGGCTGCTTGTTGTCGAGCCTCCCAGGACAAATTTCCAGCGAGAAATCCGACGAAGAAATAGGGTGAATCTGTACATGTTTACTGATTTTTATTTATATATTTTTCTTCACAGGGTCACTTTAGATATTTTTGCTTTGTTCTTCTTGCTACATTTTTTAATTTCTGTTTGCAAGATCATTTCAAATATCATTAATTGATTTTTTTACTTG
>WOGR01008083.1:0-12031 GCA_015342045.1 Leptinotarsa lineolata | reverse complement strand
TTTTATAAATGTACTATGTTTTTCTCTTCTCGATACTTCCTGCTACCTGACGAGTGAGCACTGAAGATGACGCAAGTCGAAAGCGCTATGCAATAAAAATTATTACTTACATACAAAAATTCCTCTCCGTTTTATTAATATTGATATTGCTTCGTGCTCTGTTTTTTTTTACCCCATAACAGAATATGATTGCTTTCATATGGTGAATGAACTCAAAAATTTTGATTTTGTAGGCAAATATGGTATTTCAAATAACATTCTTAAAAATGTGCACAGAAATTGTGCTTTCCTTTCATCTATTTGATTAATTCATCTGTAGAACATGGTGTCTTCCCAGAAAAACTCAAAGTAGCATTAGTTACTCCAAGTTTTAAAAAAAGAGATCCAAGTATTATTTTTCTAGCATATCAAAATCATTTGAACTGGATATAAAAAATCAATAACTATCGTTTCTTCTTACAGCAAATCATCTATTTTCATCAAATCAGCATGATTTTACCAATAATCTCGGAGCAGTGAATCAGCTCTATATGATTTCAATGAGAATCTTGACACTGCTCTTGACTGCAAAATTCTAGTACACGGATTATGTATAGATTTTTCGAGAGTCTTTGACTGTGTGGTTAATGAACTATAATTTCTGAAAGATTTGAAAATCGAGGTATTGCTCAAGGCTTTATAAAATAATATCTTGAGAACATAAAACAAAATGTTTGCAAGGTACAAAAAGTCGGTCCATAGTAATCAAACAAGGCGTTACACAGGTATCTGTATTGGGGCCATTGCTTTTTCTAATATATGCAAACGATTTAATGAATTATCTTCATAACCTTGCAATGGTGCATGTACATGCATTCGCAGATGATAAAGCAGATAAAGCAGATAGTACCATTATACTTGCAGAAACAACTGAAACAGTCTACAAAAAAGTAACTACCTGGGCTACAAAAAATCACTAATCGCTCAATGTAAGTAAAACCGTATTAATGAAGTTCTCTTCGAAAACTCCAAATGATTCTTTGAGTATATTTAAAAATAAAGATCTTGAAGTTGTATCCTATCCAACAACAAAAATTTTTGGGCTCACTATAGATCATACACTCGCATGGAGTTTCCATATCGACTCGCTTTGTGAAAAGTGTGAAGCGTGCGTTTACGTCTTCAATAATATTTTTAAGTTTATATTAAACAGCAAAAATGGCTACTCCACTAGATCAACAGATCTATTAATAGCTGCTCCCCATCAACCACTCTATACCAAAAGTCACCTGTACCTTGGACTTGAAATATTCAACAAATTGGATAACTCGATAAAATATTCTAGCAATATATAAGTTTTCAAGTCAAAGTTGAAAGAGTACCTCCTCCAAGAAAATTGGTAACACTATCCAAAAAGTTTTAAACCAATAGTTGTGATGTATTTCAATTTGTTCTGACTACCAGATTCTCTGATGTTATAATATCTATATTTTACCCCAAATGACGTTTTTTCCTTGTTTCATAGAATACAGTAACAAGGACGTGAAAGTAAATAAATATTATTACTATAAAATAAGTTTAAAAAGTCTAGTTCTGAGTACAGGGTATAATCATAATTTCTTTTTCTCCATTGCAGGTTGATGTAGATGAATGTGAAGATATTGCCATGGACTACAATATCTCCTCCATGCCTACGTTCGTTTTCATAAAAAATAAGGAAGTCGTCGCCACCTTCAGTGGAGCAAACTATGAAAAGTTGAAACAAACGATTGACTCAAATAAATAATTACATTTTCCAATTTGCCTTCTATAAATTATTCAGATTGTATTGAACAAATATTGTATCCAAATTAAATTAATTATAATGCATAGAATTATCATTTTATACTTGTTCTTGCTATTCTAAATTTCCTAAAATCATTTCTAGAAACGATTCAGATGCACATGTAATTTGAGATTGTAAAATGTATTGAAAAATGATGTAATAAACTGTAAAAACTACATTTATTTTAGGCAGAAGTTTCATTTTGTCAAATGCAATTATTGATAGGGGAATTTTGGCGATCGTTTGGACTTATTTTTTCGTACTGGGCAAAGAAATACTCTTCTAACTTCAAATTATCAGGAGCATCAAAAAGAATTGCAAGTTTGTGGTGAATTTTGGCATATTTGGTTGGCTCGCAACAGAAGAAAACATCCTTGTAGTATTTTGGGGACTCCCCATAATTGAAAATAGCCTTTTATTGATGCCTAATGTGGTCCTGTAAGCTGCCTTCTGGGACAATGATAAGGAACAATGGTTGGACATAACGTCGGAGATTTATTGTTTCGTTGATTTGTGGGCTAACAAAACAAACTTACTGATCTCTGCCTGTCGCCTTAGTGTGTGAAAACTGATACACGCATATTTTTCAATGATTTTTCCGCTGATATACTAATAATTTCAAACGATTATCTGTGTTCACTTGGAGCGGAACTGTCCATGATTTTTTATTTTCTCCCAACACTTAGACAACACACGTAGTTGAGAATTCCTTCCAGTAATATACAATCATCTGGAAGATAAAAAGAGGAAAACCTGTTTTTATGAATTTCACATACATGCTCTTATAAAAGGACGGAAAATCAGAATTTCATACAAGTATAAGCCCAACCAATTCCTGATAAAACTGTAGACCAATCGCCCTGCTATCCCTCATCTCCAAGGTATGGAAAGGGGCATCAACATTGAAATAATTTATTATATTATTATTACCAACCAGTTTCTGTCACAAGTGTGTAGGTTAGCTCTATTGAGAGTTATGGAGAGTCTCTAATAGATGCCTCGTTCATCTTTGGCAATCATCGATTGAGTCATATGTTAATTATAAGAGAGAATTTTATCGACATTTCCCACACAGGCTTGTTCTTTAAGGATAGTTGAGTAGTGACTCAACCTAGTACCACTGATGGGACCTATAGTTGATCGAAACAGCGTTGCCCGATTTTTCTATTGTACTGATACTTTTACTTAATCATAACCGTCCTTATCTTCTGTATGTATCTTTGTGAACAGATTTTTATCTTTACATTTATAGTTTCTTAGACATTGTCAATAAGATGTGAATCTTCAGACAATAAAGTATACTTTGAATGATTGACTGGATCTAGAATGTTTAAATTTCGAGTTGTACACTAGTTTTTTTTTAGTCAATATATTCTTCCAATTTGCATGGGATTATTCATTCCTCCCAAGTTTAGAAGAATAAGGTTAGAGAATTATGGAGCAAAGTGAAGAAAATATCTTTGTCTCACAGCTTTTTTGGTGAAGTTGACAGAAAAACCGACAAATTGTTACTTTCGTACCAGGCAATGCTGTACTTTCGCAACCAACTCATCATACGAAAACGACTGGCAAAACTGGAAGACCTCACAGTTGCCTTCTTGATGTACACGGCTGACGAACAAATATTTAGAAATTGTCACTTCGTACAACTTTTTACAATAATGATAAAAACTAATAAAACTGTATTGAAGGCGCACCAAAGAAATGGTGATTCCATCCCTCCAGAATTTAAATATCCAACACTTTTTACTAGGGCTTCAATTTTAGTGGTGAATTATTATCTCTCGTGGAAACCAAGTAATACAAAAATGATTAATGAAAGTTCGCCATGAATAACTCCATATAGATACCAAGAGTGAAGCAAGCTTAAAGATTAACGGCAGCATTGTCTTTAAAAAAAACTTAAAGATAGAAATGACCTTTGGGTGTATTACCACTGAATAATATTCAAGATTTCGAGGATTTTTCTGATAATTCTGATCTAGTTATACATTATTAGAGATTTACGAAGTTACTAAAGAAGTTCATTATGTTCATTAAACTCAATTAAGCTTTCTGATCTACACATTGATATTACCTGGTACGCATTTTTATTATAACTTTTAATAGAAAATATTTAAAATTCATTTTTTGTTTGTAATAAATGAAAGTTGTATTATGTCATTTTATATTTATGGAATATAAAACATCAGAAATCGTGAATACCAAACAAATATAATTTGATTTAAAGAAACAGTTTCTATAATTTTACAATATATATATTATATTATCATGTACAACTACATTATTATCAATAGTTACACTAAAAATTGAATTTTCAGTAAAAAATCACTCTTTTCTGAGAACAAAAGTTGGTATTTTCAAAATATATCGTATTAAAAAATAGTAAAGACGTTTAATGCAATTTCCAATATTACATTATATTAGGTATAATAGCATGTATTTCATATACAGTGCCTTCATTTCAAAAGTTCCCACCCTTAGTACTTCTTTCAGCAGGGAGAATTTGCCGTAGGCAAAAAACACGTCAATTTAGATATCGAGGGGAAAGTTCAAAACCAGTGCCAGTGGTATTTTAGGTTTAACCCCCTTACCCCTAGCTACCCCCACTTGATAATTTTAAATTTCACCCCCTATCTTGTAACACATCATTTCAAAGATCTTAAAAATCCTCACTCAACGTCGTTCAGAAAAGTGAAATTGGTTGATCCGTTCTCGTAAAATAGGGCAAAAAGGAAATATATTATAACAAAATGCAAAAATTTATGGAACCGCTACCACTGACTCAATAAGGGTATGTTTATGTCTCTTTTTTACATTGAAATACAATGTAATTTCAAGTTGTATTCCAAGGAATTTTGTATGCTCTGTTGTTTCGAAACCTAGATTAATTTGGAGAGGGCGCTGATACTTATTTGAAAATTGAATAAATGTTTTTTTATATTTATTATTCATCGGATGATTGTTTCTACACCAACTTTCGAATTCACTGATTACGAATTTCGTTTTATTTTAAATTTCATTTAGATCTGGGGACGTCACAATGATGGTAACTATAAATACTCAGCGGTAGAGATTGCTTGGATTTCTGTTCATACTGTTTGCCAATGGAGACATCAGAAAAGTATATTTTGTGAAATTTCAAAGTAATTCAAAGACCATGTCTCATACATTTTTTTCATTCGGCCAAAAACGAAAGTTATTGTCGAATCCGTGAAAACAGAATCCATTTTTAGCGGCGACGGTTGAATTTTAAACAGAGTCCAGCTAGCTCACAAAAAATAATTCTGAACGTGAAAGTATAGATTGCTGAACGGAAAAATTGAATACAGTCAGAAAAAAAACTATTACATTGTGGTTTGAAAATCGAAAAGGTTTTATTCCATAATGAACTCAACAAAGATATACTGAAATGTTCAATGAAAGGTAAACAAGAATACACGCCTATGTCTTTTTATCCTTTTGCCAAGCTCCAGATCAAATTGATGTCTTCAAGCCCAATCGAAGCGATTCGAATCGTGGAATATAGATATCGAGTCACCTGAGCCCAATTACAGAAGGTTTTGAAACTTCGTCTATTTATACAGGTGATTACTTTGAATACACATGTACGTATGCAGGGATTTCTTAGTCGAAATCCAATTCTACTGAAAAAACTATTGAACAATAAGGTCAATGTTTTTCTGTGATATGTATTCACAATAATGGTCAAGTTTTTGTGATAGTTTATATGAAAGAATCGCAATAAATCAACAGAATGTCAAAATTTCAAAAGTTCTGTTGAAAAATTTGATAGCTAGAAGACAATACTAATGAAAAAAGCAGAAAAATTTCGTTCAGTATCTTTCTGTGATTTGTCTTCACTAGTGTCTGCCGTAACTCATAAAATATTGTTTAAATACGGAATGCAAAACAAATGCTATAGACAACTCATCTGAAACATTGAAAAAATAACAATATGTTATGAGCTGAAAACTTCTGATTCGAAACCTACACATAAAAAGTTGGTAGCTGGAAGACCAATTTGAATTAAACAACCCCTCATTTGTCGATAACACAAAATTGTTCATCTGACAACGAAAAAAGGATCCAACAATAGCTTATTAGAAAATTGAAAAAAAAAATAAGAAAATCTGTCTATGGAAAATTGTTTATTTGATTACCTATTGAAAAAAAAATCAGCAACAAATTTTCGCTCCACATTTGGTTTGATCTGTTCCCATAAGGTCTGTCATTGGGAAAATGAATAAGATACCTTGTTTCAAAATGAAAACCACTTTCAATACATTTTTCAGCACCAAAATAATTGCTCAAATGCACTGTGACCAGTAGAGTCATAATGGAATTTTTTAACTGATAATTTTATTCGGAATTGAATGAAAAATAGCCAAGAAAAATATAATAACGTGATTAACTTTATCTGTCGAATTTAAATTTTTTTCCTAAAAAATCCATGAGTGGGGTTATTTATCAAAATATCATCTATCAACGTTCATTCAAAAGTGATTGACAATGTTTCATGGTGAATTTCAGTAGTTTGGATTTTGGATTCTAATATGATTTGAAATATCTGAAAGAACAAATAAAATTAAAAATTGGAATGATTATCTGAAAATAATAATTATATTAAGCAATGAACCGTGAAATAAAATAACAATAAAATGAAAATAAACAAAACATTGAAAGTTGAATAATTGAATATGAAAAAATTGAAATTGAAAAGATTTCAAACCAGGTTACTTCTGCCGTATATCCAATATTGAAGCAGGTTCAGTTTCGTACACCTATTGCTTTGAATAGCCCCATAAAAAAGTTCAAAGGTCTCAAATCTGGCGAGCGGGCTGGCCATTCTGTAGGACTTCGACGGCTAATACAACGACCGAGAGAAGTTGCACCCAAATAGTTTCTTGTCTGGAGTAATGTGTTGGTGCTTCATCTTGTTGGAATACAATATCCATATCGAATTCATTAGCATTCGCTTCGACAATTTCTGTGATGAGAGGGTCAAAAGCATATTCGAATACAATTCCCCTGTTAAATTTTGATCAATAAATAGAGGTCCTACAATATGATTTTCCCGTATTCCTGCCCGGACGTTGATTTTTTCTGAATATTGGGTATGTGTTTCCCGGAAAACGTGAGGGTTGGTGTCACTCCAATAACGGCAGTTTTGTCTGTGAACATTGCCGTTTGGAAAAATGTACATTCGTCACCAAAACAAATATTGTGGAGATAGGTAGGATGTCTTGTAGTGGTTTCCGTCATGATTCCACAGAATTCTGTTCTTCGATCAGGGTCATCTTCAGTTGATTGGTGTACTATTTTAATTTTGTATGGATGATACCTTTTCCTCTTCAAAAGTCCCTACACAGTAGAAGGAGACACTTCACAAATATTCGCGATGGAATAAATAGACTGTTCAGGATTTACTACCATCTCACCAATTATTTGCACTTGCTATTCTTCCGAAATGGACGGATGACCTGGGGGCTTTTTGTTATGTACACTACCGGTAGTTGTGAATTTGCTTCAAATATTTTCTACAGATAGGACGATTCGAAAAACATTCTTTGAAAATCCTTTTAGTCTCGTGAAAGTTACGCGTCGCACCGTAAATGAAAATCGCTACAATTTTTTTTTTCCAATGGGCGAGAATTGACCATTTTAGAGATTGTTGAACTGTTGAATTGTTTTACTTGTAGAAAGGTACCACCTTTCTACTAGTAAAAACGAAAAATAAATGGGAATATTCTAACTTAACAATGATGTTCATTGTCGTACTGACATTTTAGTGGTTTTTCATACGAAAAATAACTCAACAAACCTTGTCGGGTTGTTGAAATTGCCATGTGGCAGATAAAGAGGAATATTTCTAGAAGTATCGATATTATTGCGTTTGTCTTCAGGAATTTATTAAAAGTTTCTCCATTTTGTAGTAGGTGAAGATATTGATTTCATATTATAGGGTTGTGAAGTATTCATTAGGAGCTTCAAAATGATGTGTCACAAGACTCCCCTTTCTTTCAAATTTTTTTTCCCAGATGGCGCCCAGTCGCCATTTTGAAAGATTCATCTGTCAATTTCACTTCAGAATAAAGTATTCATGCATTAATTTCATTATCCCAAACTTCAATTTTTTGAGTGGACCCGTTCAAAAAATAAAAAGGGGGGAGATTAAAGAAATGCACTGTATATCGATTCACCTTTGGTAATTTTTTCGATTGTGAAAGATTACATATCTAAAAACAATAAGAAACATTGACCCTATCACGAAAAATGTCTCCCAAACAATAAAATATTTATTTTTGAATAGGTAGTTTGTGTCTTAAAGTAATTCCAATGAAAAGAGTAAAAATAGTTCGTTACTGACTTAAAGCTGGAATTATGGAAGCGTTCAATTTTTATACATAATATTATTAATTTTATTCGAGACTGAACTTTGGAAAACCTGTCATCTAATTTTGATAGTACTCAATTGATTTCGTAGAAAAACACATTCAACATGGCTTTACTTCATAAAACATATGTCTAAAATAAACAAGTATCAGAACTGAGGGGTTCTGCGTAAATTGCGCTGAATATTATGTTGCCCTATGGCGACAAAATTTTGCATATGTACCAGAAATTGAATTTTTCTAATAAGTTTTTTCAATATTTAGTTGAGTAACCCTGCAGAAAGCAATGCCGAAGACAAAACTGGCTCAGAGCAAATTATAACTCGCTCAGAAGATGACACAGTGTGTCGAAACAGCTGTTAGCATCCAATGTTACTGTTGAGTAAATTCGACTTATATGGTTTCAAAACTAGATGCCTCGAATGCCAAAATATTGAAACAATTACCAAAATGTCGAAAACTGAAAAGTTCTGTTTCTGATTTCAATCCTAGACATTAAAAAAAGAAGACTAACACAAGGTGAACACCGCCTACTTTGCGAACAACACGTTGAACGCGTTTACGCGGACGCCGAAACTTGCAGCGCCAGTACCTTGCATGCGTCTTTCGCGTCTGGTCGTCCTTAGCGTCGCTTCGGTTCTGAAAAACACGCGTCGCCCGAACTTTTCGAGAAGTTCCTCTCTGGAGACATACGACTTTTTCTTGTGATGGATGAATTCAGTGACATTTCCGATTTTGGCTTTGGATGACTGAACTTTATTTGAGAAAAAATTGGTCACTGGAATTTTTTCGGATACTATTGATTATTTGACGGTAGGAACTTTAATTACTTTTCTCTTCAAATCATTCGAAAAGAAATTGAATAATAAAGTTGAATTTTATTCATGTGGCCCAGTGAAGAATAAAAAGCGGCCTCTATTATCAGGACATGACATTAAAACAAAGTGTTTAATTGGAAACATTTGCTTCATAAAATTTTTGAAACAGGTCACAAAATTAAATTTGATGACGCAAAAAATTTATATTAATAAAAAAATATGTCTAAAAGGCTTTTTCACGAAATGGTCCTAATTGACAAAAATCCTGATAATATGAATAAAAAAACAGCCATTGAAAATCTAAGTATAATTCACAATTATTTACTAAACATAGATATATCTCGGTGATTATGTCAATTTAAAATAGTCATAATTCGTATAAAATCCATCCAATGAGCAAAAAAAATTGAAATCCCAATGATAATGTCACTCTTGTCATTACAGTAAGCTTTGAACATGACATTACTAATGTCAGATATATAAAACTCATGACACTATTAACATCAATGCTCCGATTTTGTAAAAATTCATCATCAATATTTACGTTCAAATTATAAAACCCAGATTACTTGTAATTATTGTCCATTTTTTAAGTTCTTTTCTATTGTATTTCATTTTAGCGTCCTGATGAAGTCTCTATTCAAAAACGAAAGCTTGACGATTTGTAAAATAGAGAAGTTTGTTTTCTAAACGTTTCTGACTGAGAGTCCCGTTAATCCCTACCTTCTAGATACTATCTTGTCGTTATTCAAAAATCTATATATACAGGGTGGCTACTTTTTCAATGGGATTGTATTGGTAACTTTTGAACCATAAGAGTTAGAAGGTCGGTCAAATGGAAAAAAGTTGCATTCATGGAAGTACTGTCAAGTGGTTCAAATGAATCGAGAATATCAGGGCCGGTTATTGAGATATCATAAGAAAAGTAAATTCTGTCATTTTGATTTTTCTTATTGTCCCACGTTTTTTCAAAAATTATAAAAAAATGTTGCCAGCATTCTTTATTTGATCGGTAATTCTCCTCAATTTGACATAATCAGATTTCAAATCCAAATGTTTAAAATTCTCTAGGTCACCCTCGACCTCATTTTTTTCAATACGGACCTGCAAATTTCATGACATTTTTTGAAATAACTTTACACGCTGAATTCAACGATATATCATACAATGTCATTCATAGTTGGTTTCCAGATGATTTAGACCCTTATCCAAATTTCTTTGGTTCGGATCTGTATTGAATTCATTTTAAGTTTCATTAACAACATGCGATACAACATTATGATGAGAAAATCAACTTACCCATCTCAAACTGGATGGAACGTATCAGAATGAAAGTAAGGAACAAGTAATAATTATTTACATATTTCAAGATGAGAAAAATCTAATTCATAATAATTTAACAAAACTATCATTTATTTGAGAGAAAAATTAAATGATGATTCGATAGTAATGAAACTTTAAGAAGTACTTAAGTGTTGGAAATGTCCATCATTTTATGAAATGCACTTTGCACTCAACCCTCTTATATATTTGCTATTTCGTTTTCTTAAATTACCTTATCATGCATGTTGAGGATGGCCAAGAGAGTACGAAATGTTGGATTCAAAATGTGATTACGTCAAATCAAGGAGAATTAACTATCGAATAAAAAATGCCTGTACTGTTTTTTGATAATTTCTGAAATAACGTAGGAGAAAAAAATCTAAATCAAACAATTTACTTTTCTTATGATATCTCAATGATTGGCCCTGAGATTCCCGATTCGTTTGAACCACTTGACAGTGCTTCTATGAATGCAACTTTTTCTCCATTTGGCCGACCTTTCAACTCTTATAGTTAAATTATTGCTCCAAACCTATCTATTCATTCTATCTATACAATTTTGTTTGAATGATATTCTATAAAAAGGTTTCAGTTTCACTATACACTTGGATGATGTTATTTTCAGAGGTTACTGATACCGAACTGAACGATACAGTTGTGGAAATTATCAACTAATCTTGAAATAATTTTTGCATACTATAAATGGCCATGAACACAAAAAGTTCTGAGAAATGAAGAATGTTTGTTACTCAACTTGAATGACTCCAAAACGGTGCACATCTCTTTAATTTTCATGAACTTGTCTGATGAAAATGAAATTCTCATTTCCATTCATTCTGCCAAAAGCAGCTAGCTTTGTTCCTTTCCCATTAACTGTCAACTTCATTGGAAGCATCACAGAAAACAGGCGAATTCCAGTAAAACTCTTTATCGGCCTACTATTCCGAGAAGAATGCCATCTCATAAACGATTCTGTGAATTCAGAAGTGTGCGGGTTGAACAATTGCCCTCTTTTCAAATAACTAAGCACAATAAAAGCTCTTTCAGCCGACAAACCCAAGCGATAATTCGGCTTATCGCAAAAAGTTTGTGATGTCTACGTTATTTTTATTCGGCGCTAATACGCCAATTTCCAAGTGTTGGGTGCAAATCAGGATAGTCGCAATGAAATTTTGAATTAGTCCAAGAAAAAATGTAAGCTTGTCAAAAATAGGAAGTGGTTTGAGAATTTCTGATCTCTCTTTCGCTAGTACCGCACAATCTAAAGAGAGAGAGAGCAGAAATTCTCAAACCTCTTCCTATATTTGACAAGCTGTATACTATGTGATGGAATTGGCCAATTCCTGATGAAAATCATGTATCAATCATAAAAAGTTCACAAAACCGCAATACTGGTTTCACTATATCATTCTAACTAAATTTTTTCTACTCAGTACTTTATTGAACATGCGACAAAAATTTAAGGGATAAACATTTCAGAAAAATAGATTTTCAAGTCTTACAAATGGTATCACCAAAATGGCACAGAAATAATGGAACTGGGGTTATGGGGTACGAAAAAAATGTTGTCCAATAATTTCCTTGGACCCCACGGGACATATTTCGGTGTATCTTTTCCGAAGCTCTGGACTATCAGATATATTCGTCATAGTCGTAGGGGGCTGTGGAGAATCATTCTTTAAAGTCGTAGG
>WOGR01008082.1:0-12031 GCA_015342045.1 Leptinotarsa lineolata | reverse complement strand
AGATAGAGAATAAAATTTCCTACATTTTATGTTCATAAAGTTTTTTCTACGGTCAACCGTTAAGCCACGGGAGAACGCTAAAAGTGGGGGAAAAACCACATCCTCTTTTTACACGCGATCAGCGGGTGCGTCTGCCCTCTTCAGGCAAGGAAAGACGAAATTTTTATATACGCTTGTGAAGAACCCCAGCCTCGGCAACGTGATCAATATCTTCAAAAACCCCAACGCCTTCCAAGACGAAGTAATCGCCGCAGGAGGCCGTTTTCTGGTTTCCCTGTACGGTTACACAGGGAAAACCACACCCACACTCAACCACCTGAGATTCATCTCCTTCAGCAAGGCAGCGTACGCTCAACTCAAACGTAGCAGCTTTACCACCTAGTGCTGCTGCAGCGAGGGAGCACACTCTCAGGGTCTTCCACCAGGTTCAGCACTGGCTTGGTGTGGAAAAAGACCTTGAGGAGTAGGGTTGAAAAAGCGATCTCAGGCTTAGAGCCAGTGATCATGCTTGCTCTTGATACTACTCAATCCATTATTGCCATCGAAAGGGTTGAGGACGTAAAGAAATCAAAGGTACGATAATTTGAGGATTGCAGAATATTTTGACAGTCGAATTTTGTCAAAATTTTTGCAAAAAAAACATATTTTCCGTGAAGAATTTCGTTGGCAAACCTCAGATTCGTGTTCAGCAGCCCAAAATACTATTCATAACCAATTTTCAAAACTCTTGCAAAACTTTCTGCAAAAAAACACAAGCTGTGTGGACTATTACGTTTCGAGCTATAATAGGAGAAATAGTAGCTCCCCTATTGGTGTACCAAGAATTTGTTTACAGTATTCCCCTTCAAAATATAAATAACGTGAGTTGACGATGACCTTGATTATTTCAATAATTTTTGGTTTATTGAACATTTTTTATTTATATTATTCCATCTTTTGATGATACTAGATTCATAGATATATTGCTGAAAAGTAAAATCGCATCAAGGCTGATTAGAATATAACTTGGTGGTAATTATTTTTCATTCATAAAATTGGAAAAATCGAAAGAATCCTCAATAAAGAAATCATTTTCATAAATATGGTAATAATTTGGGAAATTTTGCCATTTGGAGCATCAATTGAAGAAACAATGGGTCTCAGCTTCATATCAGGTTAATATATTTTAGGGAGTCCATAATATTTGGGTGATATAAAATTATGAATCATGCACATTTTTGCTCCACTGAAATGGAATCAGAATTCAATTTCAGTTATTCTCAAACCTGTAATAGTTTCATCTGCCTTTTGTTATATTTTTCAATATAATCAGATAATCACTGTCACGTTTCCTTTATCAGATCTTGTGAGTATCAAACTCTTCAGAAATATTTTTGTTTTTTCAAAGAGAAAGTCAAGATAATTTTCATTATCACGCTCTGAAAAGATTATTTTTGATATCTCACAACCCAGTAATTAAGTTTTCAATGACTGAGAGAATAAACCAAATCTACTTCCAATTATCTTTCAACTATTTTCCATCTGAACGAACGGAAGAGTTGTGGTTTCAGTTCTTTACTGGTATATGGGTAGTTGTCAACACCTGCCGAATTTTTTCTAAGCCAATTGTAATTCCTGATTGATAACAGTTAGTAGTGGTCTATTGTCGATCAAGAACAATTTTTCTTGTGTTTTTTTGACCAAGATAACTGTCAATATCTTGTCAATAAAAAAAGACGATATAAAAGATATAAATCTCTTGTTTTGGTGACAACTCTATTTGTCTCACATGATAATACTTTGCAAACAATTAGAAATACGTTGTAAAAGTACTTTCTGAAAAGCGAAGCCAGATGCCGCTAAATATTCAACACTGAATACGCCCAACTTCTAAAATTCGGAATGGATCAGAGAACGTGATAACTTCCCAACCCTTGGACTGAAATTGCCGTAAACCTGAATCAACAACTAACTCGCTTTGCATGTAAACTTTTCAAATTTTCACTTATAGCGCTCATTCTTCCTGTTTCACAACCCTTCATTCCTCAATTAAAGTATAATCGTTTCCTAGTGTGCCATAACACCCTGAATCGTAAATTTTCTCAAGTAGGTTACAAGAATGCATCTCGAGTATTTCACACTTCAACCTGAATGAACGGCAAACGTTTGTACTGGAAGACTCTTCAGATCCTCTTCAGATATTAAGCGACAAAGCATCGTCAGTTTATATAGGATACCTTCTGGAAATCGATTGTGCAATTGGAGTATATCTCAGTATCCATTGTTTCATTTCTACAGTTTTTCGAAGAAGGCAATAAGCATCGCTGCTCCCGGAATGTGATAGAATATTTTATAAACCGATTTCAAAAAGAAGGAGGTTATCAATTTGACGCGTATGATATGAAACTTTACTAGGACTAGGAATATGTGTGGTAGTATACACTGCCTTTCAGTTATTAAAAGCCACACTGTAAAAAAATCGTCAACAAATTTTCCTGAGGACACATTTCTATGTAAAGAAATAGTCCCTTGGCAGCTACCCCCTATCCATAGGAGTTTACTCCAGATCACTAAGCCTAAATATTAAGTGGGGAATCGAAAAAAATACTAGCGTGGTTCAGACAGAACTGGCTGGTATCTCAATCGCCACAAAAGAAATAAACAGGAAGGGAATTTCTAGCAAAAACATATCAATCTGCACTGATAGTAGACAAGCTCTATCAGCTTTGAGCAGACAAAGTGTTACCTCGGGGTTAGTACTAGAGTGCCACTAAGACTTAGCCAATGCCTCGGTAGATAATAATATTATCCTGAGGTGGGTTAAAGTGCAAGACAGGAGTAAAGTTATTCGCATTGCCGATTCTTCAGCCAGGGAAGCGGCGGGACTAAGAATTTCAGGACCAAGTGATACCTACGGCCTGATGACTTCGATAATTAGAGAACTAGCCAAACGTCACACCCATGCTCAATCCTCAAAGAGATGGGATAGAATCAAATGATGCAGTCTTGCCAAGATCACCCTGGGCGACCCTGGAAAGCCGGAGCCGAAGAAATATTTGGCGATGACCAGGAAAAACCTACGTTTAACTAAGGAAACACATTTATGCAGGAAGTGTGAACAGGAAGATGAAACTGTCAGGCATATTCTATGTGAATGTCTGGAGTTATCATTAAAAAAAAATGTGTGCTTGGCGAGTCTTGGCCTACACCTGCCGATATGAAGGAGATGTCTCCTAGTGACCTGTCCACCTTCCTGAAAAGGACAGGATGGACAATGGCCTAGGAGGACAACTCTTCGGGAGGATGTACAATGGGTCACAGATACAGAGATACAGAACAGCCCATATGTCAAAAATTTCAAATGGAAAAACAGTAAAGTGACCACTTGCCTTTCGAATATTTATCCAACCCTGTAACATTTTCGGTATAACAACGATGAGCAGTTTTTAGGTTTGTATTCAATTTGGAGCGAGAAAGTGTCATTGAACAGAAAAATTCAGTTTATCAAATGAACTGAGCACTATTGACTTGCAATACTTGCCTCAGCTACTTTTTCTTGAACCTTTCACATATGATTAATATTACTACGTATCTGTGAACCTGAGGGCCTGCCTGAAGAACTTAATCACCTGAGAAATGCATTCCAACGTGATGGGTACAGCGGAAGATAATTCGAGCAGCCCAAACGTCCCAGGAGAGACAAAGCGAAAGAAACTTCAACCAGACCATTCAAGAGTAAAGCTTTCCTTCTCTATGTCAGAAATGTTACAGACCGGATCGGAAGAATCTTAGTGAAACACGACGTAAAACCAATATTTGAGCCAACAAAAACCATCAGGCAGAGTCTCAGGTCGGCAAAGGACCCTAGAGAATCTCTAGCAACGCCGGGGGTATACCGGATTCCGTGTAACTGTGGGTCGGTCTACATTGGAACCACGAAACGAAATATAGGGACCCGTCTCTCCGAACACAAAAGAAACTGTCGCCTCGGACAAACCGACTGAAGCCGAACATGCTCTCAACGAAGAAGGTACCTGCATTATCTCATTCGAAAACACAGTGATACTCGACAATACCCAAAACTACTACCCAAGAATATATAGAGAGGCAATAGAGATCCAAAAACATAGGGATAATTTGAATAGAAAAGAGGAGACAATGAATATTGATAAAAGCTGGTTACCTGTCCTGAGAGGTACACCAACACGAACAGGTAATACAATGAAGAACAATATAAATAGAACGACCAGACTGAAATAGTAGTTGATGGATTGGAGACGAGAGGAACAAGAACCCGAGCGTCAACTCGGGTGATGCAGACCACGACCAAAAACCCGGAAAATAGCCTTCATACTGTTGGATAGAGAATTGATATACCTATCGAAAAAGGTATCACAAAACCACCACCCTTTTCGTTAAAAGAAAATTGTAACACCGTCTCAGCGACGAGAGACACACTTTCTTATCAAAAAGGACTAAGTACTGAAAATAATACCTTTTTACGAAAAATTTGCCCGATCTTGATATCTTGTCCCCTTCAAAAGGACTGTCCAGACTATACATTATTTATTTCAATTTATCTATATCACAAACCACCAAAGGTTGAATATTTTCACTTGAAAAGTGATCATTTTTCATCTAAAGTCTCTTAGGATACATCAGGTTCTACATTGTTTCAAAATAATTCGTTGATGAGAAAGAATTAGAAGTATTTAATTGCAAGGGTCGGCATTTTACCTACTACAATGATATTGAACATATAATTATAAATATCCGTCTAAGAGAAATTCAGAGCTTAATTAACTGGAGACCTTCCCTAAAGGTGTCAAGTCACGATAAAATATCTTGAAACAAATTTTATCAGTGTGGAATTACTTTATTTATGTAAAATACCTTTAACAACCAAATTAGAAAACTAGGATTATTGTTACTCATCCCCAAAATGTATCTTCTGATAAACCTACGTTGATACATAGTGAATACTTTTATTGTGAGTTCAGTATAGTATGCAACTGAAGTTCGGTAAATATTGTTTTTTTAAACTCCCCAAGCTAAGATCTCAGAAGGGTGTCAAGTTTTGTAACCTGTGTGGAGTATTTTTTTTTCACATAAAGTTTTAAAAAGTTCAGATAATAGTTCCTTTAATGTAATAATCAGTTTTCATATGACGAAATTGGCTGATACTTGATTAAAAACCAACATATTATTGTTGTTCTAAAATTGTTCGTTCCGTTAACCAGCTGACGAACGTCAACCCTCAGAAGTCGAAACTTGTGCGAGCAATGGATTAACGAGGCCTTACCTTTTAACTTGCGATTACTCAACAAGGTGGCCCGGCGGGGAATCGAACCCCGGTCTTCCGCTTGAAAGGCGGATGTGCTAACCTCTACACTACCGTGACCACCTAATACAAAATTTATTGTGAGAATTTCACAAAATAACTTTACTAAACTATTACACCTGCTTCTTCAGGTAGAACAAAATATTTTGAAAGATACTTTACCAGTGTGGAATTACTTTATTTTTGGAAAATACTGTTGACCGGATAAAAAAAAAAGATAAACCTATCGAATTTATTGTATTCGTTTGAAAATGTTCGTATATGACGAAACTGCAGTAACGTTAGTTACAAATACAAATGGTAGAAAACAGGAAGTTCTAATTCTCATTTTTCATGATCTTCATCCATCAATTTATTTCTGATTTCTCTTAGAAGAAAATTCCGGTAAAAATTCAAAACTTCTTATGAAAAACACCCAGTAGTCGGCCTTTTAACATTACATACAATTTTGATATACTGTGGTTCAAGTATCAATTACAATGGGCAAAAGTAAACAATAAACTGGTGATTATTTTATAGTAGTAGTTTATTTAAATAGGAATCCCTAATATACACTTAAAAAAAATATTCAACTTATTCAAAGTACATTCGCTTAAGATTTAAAATACATATATAACTATAAAATTACCACTCATATTAGTATATAGGCATATATAAAAAAATTACACCAGTAAAGTATTCAAAATCAAGAAGTATTTAAAATCAAGAAGAAGAAGAAGAAAAAGAAGAGTTCTCAGAGTTCTCATGAATAGATAGATTATATATTTAATGTCCAAGAATATGCAATCTTATTGACAAAGCTTGTTAAAAAATCTGGTATGTATAGCACTACAAGGAATAAAAGAAGAGAAACAATTTGAAGACCCAAATAACCAGAAATACAATTTGAGCAAAACTAAGTTCACATATCAAGCAGATGAAATATAACAATAAATAATAAAATTCAATTAAAAAACAACTAAACACAATTTGAACATAAATTCACATGTCATGACAATAAAATATGATGTATCACACTATAATATTTGATTTGAAGTGTTTCAATATAAACAACAGCCAAAAAAAAATAAAAACACATATATTAAATCACAGCAAAGTTTCATTGTAATATTCACCAAGACGTAGTACGCTTTTGGTGCAAGGGCATCTTTAACAAGTTTTCTGAACTTTTTATAGCTTCTCTCCTTCCTAATTTCATAAGGTATATGATTAAACAGCTTATAACTAATTATTAATATTGTATGCCTAATAAACAACATTGAGTTGATTTCTGATGTATTCAATTAGTTGGTGTTTAAACATTGTTACTGTCCTTGCATTTTTTATCATTCATGGAAGTCCATTATAGGAATCTAAACCTTTGAAGAACAGAGAATTCATGGCCATTTTCAGATTCGTTCTATTTATATGGAAATTTACTCTATTTCTGGTGGAAAAATTGTAGATGTTAAGATTCAAAACAACAAATTCATCAAAATACTCAGGTTGACCTCCCTGTGCTATATTGAATATGAATGAAATAAAACAATCTGCTTACATCCCAGAATTACCCCCATCCCTCTATTTTGCATTTTTTGTAATTGAGATTTTTCATTCAAAATGAGTAAGTATAATAATGAGCTGCAATAATCAAAATATGGTTGAATGATGCAATTATAGCAAGATTTTATGGAAAGTTTTCATAAAATAAACGAAAACAAAAATATTTTTTCTAAACATATTGAACACTAACATTATTTAAAGAATGACTTTTTTTATCAGTACTCAGCCACTTCAAACTAGCAGTCAGTATCTGCTTAGCCTGTTATCAGCTGCTTTCTTTGAATCACACTTACGACATATGAATTAACAAATTGATAAACATTTTAATACACGTTTCTAACAAATTCAATACATTTCAAATGATACAATGCAGGACAAAGGTCACAATAAATCATTATTTTCCGTATCACTAACTATCTCCTCATCAAAATCTTCATTTTTTTTTTCGAAGTACTGGCCACCATTTCACTTTTTTATTTTTATTATTATTATTATCAACTTCCGTATCACTCTTTCCTTATCACAATCTTCACATTTTTTTTTCGAAGTACTGGCCACTGTCTTACTTTTCTTTATTTCAGTAAGTTTTTTTGTTATTCACAGTATTCATAGCCTTTTCTGCTTTTCTTTTTCATATTTCAGCTTCTTTCTTTCCTTTACCTTCTAAACTCTTCATTTTTCTCAATAGAATTTCAATCTTTTTTTTTCGGTCTATTTCTATAAACTCCAATGGTAATTTTTGGATCGATTTCAGCATTTTTTGAATCTTTACTCAATTGATCCATAGCTTTGATAGCAGTATTTTAATTGGTTTTCTTAATTTTTTTAGATGAGGAATATTACAGTTTTCAAGATTATTTTGAATACATTTTGTATAATCCAATGCATCTGATGTCATTTCCATCACAACATTCGCTGAGGCGCATTGTGACCATCTACGAAAACAAGTATAGGTTTTATAGGAATGTAGGCTTTCACGGCTGGCGTCAATGTTTTGGTTGGTTTCCGGGTTTTGCCTAGTCTTCTTTGGTTACATCTCCAAACGTTTCAGCTGAAACTGAGTTGCAGTTGATATATCAAGAAGAGTACTTCGTCCACGCCACTGAAGATGACTGCCGCAGTTGCAGTTGAAACGTTTGGAGATTGTACCCAAATAAGAACACGACAAAACCCAGAAACCAACGAAAACAAATGTTGGTTTTTTTATATTTTGATCTTCAACCCAATTTTTTAAACCTTTTACAAAATAGTCATGAAATATATTACCTATAATCCATCCTGTCTCTGATTTTTCGAGCAACCATTGAGCAGGCATGCTATTTATAACATCTTCTAGTGGTCGCACACAGGTAAAAACTACATAAGGAGGCAAACATCTACCAGAGGCCAGTATAAACAAAAACACTTTTTTTTCACGACTTTATATACATTTTTGTACCCTCTGGTTGCAAGAATGTTCCTGTTTTCGCATTGAATACGCCATCTGGCTGTAAGAATATATCAAATGCTCCTTAATCTTCTGAATGCTTCAGCAAATCACTGAACCACTTTCCGATAATTTCTACTGTCACAGCAGTTCAACCCTTGGATATGTTTTCCAGTGTTCTCTCAATTAACTCCGGATTTCTTCTGCAGAGAGCCTGATACCATTTTTTTCCAGGATGGTTGTTTGAAAATGGATTTAGCCTTTCATCTTCAGATATAACATTATAAACACTGTTCAAGAGATCATCCGATTTTGAAGGAAATCCACATTTTGCTAAGGCTATAGACCATTCTTTAATAGCAATCTCTTCTTCTTTATAGAGGATTGTATTAGGACCCATTTTACGAGGAATTTCCGGAACCCTTCAATGGAGTCTGTCTGTTCCTTGTGGAACATCGAAAACTTCACTTGTCTCTCTAATTTCATTCCTGATCACCGCTACGGCTTCATTCTTGAATGGTCTTCTGGGTATTGATGGAACAGTTTTCTGGACATGATAATATCTAAGTGTAAAGAAAATACTCAAGATAAATAAGTGGCATATAAATTATACATGGCTGACTCTGCACACAAAGTTTAAATGTGGCCGACTACTGGTACAATGGCTGCTAAAACTATGAAACTTTTATAATAAATATCTAGTAAAACAAGAAAAATGAACTGAGTTAATTTCAATCAAATAATATAAAAATCAAAAAATGTCCAGTAGTCAGCCTCCGAAACATAACCTATTTCACAAAAAAACCATGCTTTTCCAAGCAAAGGGAAGATTTGAGTTACAACAGTAGTCAAACCCCAAAACAACCTATTTCACAAAAAAATATATTTTCCAAGAATATATTATCGCAACAAATCTATTGAAAAGTTCAAACAAAGTGAAGATTTAAGGTACAACAATAAATAATGAGAAATCTTCACACTACTAGGGCAGGACTGACAACTGGATAGTTTACCTTGATTATTTCAGAACAGATAGTGAAACAAATGAATTATCTTGAAACATACTATAACTTGAGTAAATAAGTGATAAGACCACAATACATGTAGTGAAAATTATTTTTTTAAAGCTTGAATGCAAAAATAATTTCGGCTATGAAGGATTTTTTATTAGAAAAAAATGTATTGCTCAACACATATCTTAAAATTTAGTAATTTGTCAGATTAAAGCTACTGACAGTTGAATTGTTATGGTATGAAATGTACATAACTATTAAAAGTTCCTGTACCTGTAAGATTGATGAAAATAACTAAAATTGCTATTATGGCCTCTGTGAAATATTCATACTGCATAGGAAATAGGAATGTTATTATCCTTTTAGGTTACTCTTACAACAGACAGGATTTTAGGTCAAATTCAATGACTTTTCAATTATGTGTGTCCCATGATTGGACACACATAATTGAAAATTGTTGGGTAAGAAAAAAGTTCTGTTATGCACAAATATTCACCTAAGAATTTCCAGAGTTTTTTGTAGAATCTCTACAATTGTGGTACACTCTTGACTCATCATTCAGACTATATTCATACACTTTTCCCTTGCAATAAAAACATGATCCACATGATTGGTGCTCGGTTATTTCTTCTGTGAAATGCGTCCGAAGTCCAACATAGTTTGGAGCAAAGAATAAATTACACTGAGCACAAAAATAATTGTTTTCTTTCTCATACTTTTTTATGAACTCAGAATCTTCTTTTATAAACCTGGGATGTACGGCGTCAGATTCTGTAAATGTTTCTACTGCGATGAATTCTTCGGTGGCTTCCTTTAGTTTTTCCATTTTTCAAATAATATCAATAAAAATTTAGTATATAATTTCAAAACAAAAACAATAACTAGTCCTCTTCAAAAACAATATTTATCTCTCTATGATCTGTGACGTAACATAACAGGTAACCCCATAACTCATTACGAAACAATTCTTCTTCTTTTATTTTAAATTATTTGATGGTCATTTTAAGGATCATTTCTTTTCTGTCGTCATGTTTGACCAACTCACAGAGGAAAAAATCAAACTGGGACCAGGCTTCGTTTTGTTTGAAAAATACCGTACCCTTTTATTGTACCTTCTTGTAATTTGAAATGTCTGAAAAAATACACCTCATTTTCGTCAATCATCGAAAGGCACGATTTGAGGAAGACCGCTTCAGGGAAAGCGCGGTATCTGATACTCCCCTGTCGATAAAACGTAGACCTTTGAAGACACAATGAGGCGCCAGTTCCAGCTTTACGTTAGCCCGGATGATATCGACCGCGATATCCGGTTGGAATACCAGGTTCGGCGTATCCTTAGAAAAAATGATGAAATCCATCCGGCTGCAGAGGAAGAATTCAGGGGATACTTCAAGACCTTCAAACCTAAGAAGGTACCGAGAGTCGACCCAATAACCAATAGGTTGTTGAAGCGGCTCCCCGAGAACTTAATTCGTTCCCTACCTCATAAACAGTACCAATACTCTCGGGTAGTTCCCCCGCAGGTCATCATGATACCGAAGCGGGTCAGGACCCGCTGTTCCCCAAAAATCACCGTCTGATTAGCCTGCTGTGCTCAACGGCTAAGCTGGCTGAACGTGCTATTGTGCAAATGCTAAGGCTAACTGAAGTAGTTGAGGACCAAATGTATTACCTGACGAACAATTCGGTTTCAGAAGAGCACACTCCACCGAATTTCAGGCCCGGAGAGTGGTCGAAGACTCATCACAGGGCTTAACAGGGGCAAGAACGTGCACTTTGTCCTTTTCGATATTTCAAAGGTTTTCGATCGAGTCTGGTACGAAGGCCTTTGGCACAAGATGCTCGATTTCAACCTGCCTTTTGGGATCTGCTTCAGTGCTTTCTAAAAGGTAGAACATTTCAAGTCAGAGTCGAAGGAGCTCTGTCTAACGTCAGGGTTATCCAGCCTCTACGTGAGCGACCTTCTCAGGTCTGAACACATACGTTAATGATACGGCTCTCCTCGCCTCTTCCATGGGTCGTGAGTTTGGGATCATCTACATGCAACGTGCATAGGACGACCTCAAACGCTGGTAACTAAATGACAAGGATAACGATCTCAGGAAGGAAGATCAACAGCGATACGTGAGAGCATCAAAAATGAGGTATAAATGAGGATAGCTAATAGGAAATCGAATATCAACCTCAAGAAGATGGTGTTATTGTACAACACGATGTTTAAGCCTGTCTTTATGTATGCATCAAGCGCCTGGGAACAAACCGCTCCGTCTAAAATTTTCACTTTGGAAAGATTGCAAAGTAAGTGCTCCGTGGTTCGTGCGGAATAAAGCCATCCGCTGAGAAAGTTTTCCAAGCTGCAGAAACTCATGAAAGCTGTAGATTACGCTACAGACGACCCTTTCCGCTTCAGATGGCCCCGTCACTCAGCTGAGTGAAGGCCCCACGACGTCCGTAAAAAATTAATAGTTTCATCAAGTCAGGAAGGGGTGGGTACACCGGGCCAGGGTGGCATAGAGGTCGAGCACTTTCTGTACAGTGAACAAACACATTGAGTTGTGAACCAATCGTCCTCCTGACGAATAAACTGTTGAAAGAGTAAGGCAACCAGACTCGAACCTGCATTATACACTGTTTCCGTAAAGTATGGAACAAATTCATTTTTAGCTAAACAGGTCATTTTAAGAAATAATCCTGAAGCACGTCGATTTTTGATGTTAATTTACCGTATTT
>WOGR01008081.1:0-12032 GCA_015342045.1 Leptinotarsa lineolata | reverse complement strand
TCATTAGCAACGTCGCACTTGAAGTGACCAACGGATAATCCTCTTACCAACTCTGCAGAGGCGTACCAAAATAATATTTTTATTTATTGAAACACATAGTTAATCACGTAGAAATTGTTATAGTAGGTGGCGCTACCTAGTGTCGATGGTAAAACTGATTACATTTTCTTATTATGCCTGATACAGTACTTCAAAGAAACAGAAAAAATTACAAAACAATTATTGTGTTCCTTTTATATAGAAAGAGAACTACAAAGCAAAGAAATAATTACCTTTGCTATGCTTATGAAGTTCCAGAATCCATTGACTCTTTCCATATCCGTTCCATTGCAAGTTCTAATAAACGTTGGAGATCAGAAATTTTATATGTTACGTTTTCACAAACTACGTAACCCTTAATTTGAGCCCAGATTAATTCTATCGGGTTTAACTCGCAATGGTAAGAAGGGAGTCTCAAAATGGTGATGCCTTCAGCACGAGCTATTGTATCCACCACATGCTGGCGATATCTCTCACGATGCTGTGTAATGACACTCATAAGCTCAGCCTTAACCACGTCCTCGGAAAATGAAATTCCTTCTTGTCCTAATCAACTCTGCATGTCCGCTTTTCTGGTGTTCATAGTTGGCAGCTGTTCTACTAATCGGCTGTGATAAGAAGCGTTATACATTACTATTACCGAATTTGGCTCGACTCATGAAAGAAGCGATTCAAACCATCCTTCAAAACGTTGGGCGTACATGTCTTCGTTATAATCCCCCGTTTTTTTTTCGATAAAAAAATTAGTGCACTATCGTCTGAAAAGCCACTTTCGCTACCCATATAGGCGACAATTAGTCGTTGCCCTTTACCCGTTGGTCTGCGTAACCCTGTTGATAAACCGTCCACAAATGCTTGACGATAACTAGTATCTTGCCAGATCTTAGATACTGTGTGACCAGCATTCACCCACATTTCGTCCAGATAATAAATCTTGTGAGCAGAACGCATTTCTCTAATAGAGCGAAAATATCTTCGTCGCCATGAGACTATATCTTCTTTTCTATTAAGACATATTTACGGGATCGTTTGGCATATATTAAATCTTCTTTTATTATTTTCCTTAACTTCTCTTTGCTCATTTTTGGAATTAGATCATTATCCATTACTTTTGTCCTAATGGATTCGAGGGTTGGCAAAAAAGAAGGAATGAATGGTATAGCGTACAAAATTCTTCTGGTACTCGTCCAATTCAATTTTTTTTCTACCACGACAATTTACTTTTTGAGCTTGCACAATCCTAGTCACCTTTTTTTCACGTACAATGCGTTCAATTGTCGACACGGATATTCCCGTTAAAAATTAATACTGGGATACAGCTTCCACTGTACGGAGTGTATTTTTTAAATTTTCGTACACTCTACACTACAGACAGTCTGTTTTTCTTCTCACGACATAAACTTCCGCTCTCTTTGTACATTACATGAACCTGCTACGGCATCCATCTTAATAGTAAAAAAATAATAAAATTCAATCATATTATTCAGCTATTTGTCACTTGTTTACTTACCTCAAAAACTATTTTAAAGTTGATGCATTTTGAAAAACAAGTATCGGCCAACTCTATCTTACATTTTAAAGTTAATAAATATAATTTACAATGGCGATGCATAGACAATAAAAATGACCCCGGTAAGAATTTAGTTCTTGCATTTAACATTGTTGCCGTTAGCTCTCAGTTCAATTTGTATATGAATCACCACACTTTTGCCATCTGACCTGAAAGATCACTCACCATACAAACTAATCGGCTTCGTCAAGAAGCTGGGTTTATTTGGTCGAGTTTGAATAGGTGTGAGCCACAATAAACTCTTGTGGGTTGTGGTGGAGGGTCGAAAAGACCCACTCACTTCTGACCCCACCTAACCTAACCTAACCTCCAATTGAAAATTGTCATACTATAGTGAATTTCGTTGTTGACTGTTGACAGTTACTCAAGAAAGTTTCAGCCAGTTTGGACGCGCAGTTGTTACGTAACAATCGTTTGAGTGAGTTGATGTGGGTGTTTTTATGAAAATGGATAAAATCGAGTATCGAGCTGTCATTAAATATTCGTTTCTGAAAGGCGATACGCCTACACAAATCAAATATGAGTTGTATTCTGTGTATGGAGACTCTGCACCATGATTTGCCACAGTAAAATTTTGCGCAGGAGAATTTAAACGTGGCGTAAGAGCTTGGAAGACGATGAACGATCGGGACGTCTAAAAACTACAACTAGCGACGAAAACATCCCATCGCCAAAATGAGAGAGATAGCAGAGTTTATGAACATGTTTAAAGAACATGTTTGTCACTTATTAAATCAACATTTAGGCTTGAGAAAGCCGTCTGCGCGTTGGGTACCGCGTTTGCTCACCTTAGACCAAAAACGTGTTCGAATGAATATTTCCAAGGCTCTGTTGGTCCAGTTTAGGCGCAATGAATCCCAGATCTGGCGCCGATTAATCACTGTAGATAAAACTTGGATACACCATCCAAACAGTGGACTGCAAAGAGGGAACCGGTTTCAAAAAAAGCAAAACTATTTTTTTTGCTGGGAAAGTGATGGCGACTGTTATTTGGGATAGTTATTTTAATCGATTTTCTTGAAAAAAAACATTACAGGAGCATAAGAAGCATCTTACTTGACAAGCTCAAGGCAGAACTTGTCACCATGGGTGCGTTGAGCTCGTGAGAGATGTGAGAGGGTACGTTGTCACCAAGACATTGCACTCTCTCACATCTCAGCGATTCCCATGGCGAAAATCCACGAATTACGAATCGAAATGCTTGACCATCCGCCTTACTTACCAGATCTAGCCCTAAGCGACTCATTTTCATGCCCTTATCTGAAAAGACAGAAATTTTCATCAAATGAAGAGACAATTACCTTCGTGAACTTCGTGACACTTTTCAGACCACCCTCGTAATAGTTCTTTCAGAACTATTATTCGATACCAGATAGAATTACGGAAACCAATAAGATTTTTGCAGAGTGTTTTGAAGCTAAGGTCTTCTTCCTTAAGAGTAACGGCTACAAATGTTCGTAAAGGTACTGTGAATAAGTTAAGTGTCTCAATTCGCAGATTTTTTTCTCTGTCTAATATGAAAAGTGATATAACTAGTTTAAGAGGCGTTCAGGAATAGTGAATTATTTGTCAGTCAGCTATCTAGGGTTTTTGTGGTATTATTATCAGATTGTCGATCTATGATAAAATAAAGGTTATGTTGAAAAGGCTGCAATTCCAGTGTCTAACAGTGAGATATAAATATGATGGTAATAATGAGATAAATATTTCTTCGAACGTCTAGCATCGTGATACGCATTCAGGAATGTTCATCATGTTTCGAAATCTCAACAACAGCAACACCTACCCACCCTGTAATTGTGACATTGAAGACGGTGTTCCATGCGACAGAAGAAATAAAACCAAAATTTTATTTTGTCTGGACCAGACAAGTTGAGCTGCGATATGCAAATATTTACCTGCTGCCCAAAAAATAAAAACACCAACAAAAATGCAGTTCTGGGACGTGCAACATAAGATTGCAATTGCTTTCGCATTCGGTGTCATGCTCTTGGTGGCTCTTTTTTATTATTATTATTCCGAGAACGTGTACTTCGCGATTATTTAACCGTGCATAAATTTGCAACATTTTTATTTATTTTTCGGTTGAAGGAACCACTAAAATACTCATTGTTCTTTTATGATATTGACACTTTTCGTGCTTTTTAAAAATACACGTCCGGAGCAGACAATACCTATTGACTTTTTATTAACATCTTCCAAAACAAGTGATGGAACAACAGAAAACAAAAAGAAAGTTGGCACGTCTGGGACTTGGGACAGGGTGTTGTTTCAGCGGGCACCGATGTCTCATACTAATGTATTTGCCAAAAACTTGTTTCGGTGAGTCATGATTTCGCGTAAAGCCCTAGGTGTTAAAATATTCATAATTTATTAGTGTACACAGAAGTCGTTTGTTTGCTTCTTAGGTTCTAATTATTTTAGGTCATGTTTAAAATTGGACGGAAAATATTCACAGAAAAGATTGCATCAATTGAAACGTTTTTTTCTCATTTTTCATGATGATCTCTTACCGCGTGGTAACGGCAACCTTCATCAATTTATTGATTTCGAATTAGTTTTGATTTATCTATTAGAATTTTTAATAGATGATATAAATCGAACATAAAAAGAATTTTTACATACTAATTTACCACTAATTTTATGTATTATGCTTCTGAAATATAATTGATTATCATTTATTCAGAATATTTTCTACTCACCTTCACTTTCCATATACCGGAAGTCCTTAATTCAAATGAATAATCCAATATGATTGACGATTCTTAACTTCTTCTCCAGTTCCAATGTAAGTTTATTGGCTATTCTATGTTTGATGTGTTGAATAATAACATTAAATCACGAGGATTGAATGATTCCAGAAAAATATTTTATATCCTGATAGCTTTGGTGTGACTTTGAATATTTTTGCCAAAAATTGAACGAGTTTTCTTTAAAATCAAATAACAGATCATTCAGAGATTTTCACTAGCCAGTTTACAAAACCGCAACCAAACGCAACAAGTGTTTCGCTATACAATAGCTCACTCAAGCGTTTTCATACTTATGAAATTCTACTTGATTTTTGTTTTATATAATAACATTTTGGATCAAATTACCTTCTACCTAGATAACGACTACTAATTTTGTTTAACCTATGTAGAGGTAAACATCATTTGAAATTTTTTAACACCATTAAAGAAAATTCTATTCATCAAATGGACTCTATATAATAACAATTTGAGTCATAAGATTTTCAACTTACTCAATAACTAATAATTTCAAATGAGGAAAAAACTAATTTAAATATCGTAAAAACGAATTTTAACAAACTCATTAAATAATCATGTTAAGAACTATCCATAAATTGACATATCATAAAACATATTCATAAGTCGAAGAATTCAATTCTATTTAATAATTCAATAAATTTTCAGAATTCTTCGAAATGTAATACTTCATAGTCGAATAGTTGAACGCATGCTCTTATATCAAAAGATGGTTTGCAAAAGTGGAGTTTGTCTTCACATTCAATAACCTGATTATATGTTCTTTCATTCTTTTTGAAGACATTCTCTTCGTTTGGCCAATAAAAAATTTTGAGCAAAAACCACAAGCCTGATCAATCCAACACTTCAGTTTTGTTTCCATTGTTTTTATAACATGAATTTGTCTAAATTATGATTTGGCCGGTAATCCACGTCCAAGCCTATACTTTTCAAAAAACGACGATATTATTGGTGGCTATGTTAATATTCTATGATTCTCATTATTGTTTTTTGACATTGTATGGCATGTTTCCGTAGTTTTCTGGTAAGAATGGAGTTAATAATATCTATCTTGTACCCGTTGTTGGCAGCGGTTTGTTTGATAAAATTCAGTTTTTTCTGGAAATTACTTCCTGATAGTACAATATTCAATAGTCTGTGACGCATATACTATTAAACGCTACTATATTATGTTGATATAAATGTGTCGAAGAATTATGTATATAACTATGTCCGTATGAGATTGATTTCACTGATAGTCACATCCGGAAAATTCATTGAATTGTTATATAATCTCATTCACTTTGTGGTGGAAACTTCTCTTACATAGAAAAACATCATCCTCAGCATCTATTTGGATAACCTCAAATACAATAGTACATTAAATATAAATGAAAGAAAAAACACTGTTTGAGTCTTACTCCGCTAAGGTCCCATATATATAATTTCCTTCTGTTCTTCAAAAGGAATCTAAGCCTCAGCACTCTCAAACGATTTTGGTGAATTTAGTTATACTCGTGAATCGTTGTAATCATATACCATTTTACCATTTGCCTGTGTTTGGATGTTGCCATTGTAATTTGACACTATAGAGAGAGTATAACGGTGAGGTTTTAGAATGTCTGTTGCATGAGTATTCATATCTAAACATTCCAAAGGAAATACGATAGTTACTTTCAATTTTCCACTAAATCTCTCTATTGGAGAAAATATCTTCAAATGTATTAGTAAATTTCTATGAAACGTATAGATAGGAATTTTGTGCATTTCATTTTTTATTTCCAGTTTCGTCTCCACCTAGAGTTAATATTCTTGTGAAAAAATCCAATGAATAAATCACTGAAAAAAACCTTGAATAGATTTGAAAAGATTTTTAACCTTTTTTGGTATAAATGTCGTAGTATTACCTATCACGTTGTTCCAATTGAAATTTTTAATGGCCATATTAAACGGGATATTTACCAGGATCCAATGATGTTAATATCCATCTGAAGTTCTAAATTTACGACTTGATGTATAAAAATATTAAAACAGTTCCAAGAAAACTTCGATGTACCATGCATGATAATATTTTTTCATATGCATATATTAATGAAATATATAATTAGTATCGAGAAAAGTATGGAAAGACCACTGGTGTTTTAATTGCGAATCAAAAATATTGCAATCATAACTGTAGCGTTCGATTAAAATTTACATTTTTGGTTCAGAGGATTATTGGTCATCGATCCACTTTTTTCATAATATGGAAGATATTTTAGAGTAGCAGTTGTAAAATGTAAAATCTCAACTTCCAGGATGTTTGGAATATAATTTATTCCTATGTGGCGATTTGGTTGTTCACTTCAGTAAGATAATTGCTGTACATATTCTAAATAAAAATCTTCTTTCAAGATATCAGGGGTATTATTGTTCACAAGTAAATATTACTTCCATAAAAAAGACATTCTATATATGTTACAGAAATATATGTATTGTTATACTCAAACTAAACAAGACATTGAAATAATCGCATATTGTTCGTTCCTTAGAATTAATTGGTTTATAAGTATAGTGTCTTTCATTAGGCGCTTCCTATCATTTAATTTGAATAAAACAAAGTTTATGTGAAATATCATTGACATTTTTTATTCGTTTGAAATACCTATTGATACCATTATGTGTGGAATATAACATCGTTCAAATGTCCGCCACAACTTTCCTGGGTAGAGCGCATCCAAAACATCCAATTTTCCATGACTCCGGAGCATAAATCAAGCTGAATTTGAACGATGGCATGAGTTATGTTGGATTTGAGGACCGCTGTGATTTGTGGCTTATTCGCATATACCTGCGACTTGAGAAAACTCCACAAGAAAAAGTCTCACGGGATCAAATCATACGATCTTGGTTGCCAGTTCACATCACCTCCACGTGAGATGACCACACTCTCAAATCGCTCGTGTGGAATATCTTATATGGCATAAATTGTGTGGCACGTAGCGCCATCCTGTTGAAGCCACATGTTGGTCATCCAATTCAGGCCAAAAGAAGTTGGTAATATCGACTCATTACAGCTCATATCAAAGAAATGTGGACCGATGACGCCGCCAGCCCAAAATCCACACGAAACAGTGACTTTGTCGGAATGCATTGGATGCTCTTGTATTACATGTGGATTGGTATTGCTCCAAATTCGACTATTTTCTTTATTCACGTACCCAATATTGCAGAAATGAGCCTCATCGCTAAAAATTATTTTTCGATGAAAATTAGGGTCAGTTGCTAACTGCTCCAGACCCCATTCAGCGAACACAGGTCGTTGTCTATGGTCGTTTACCTTCAGTTCCTGAGTCAGTTGAATTTTGTACGGGCGCAGACGCAAGTCACGATGCAAAATTCGCCAAATTATGATCTGCGAAAGGCCGAGTTTTTGTGAGTGACGCGAAATCTACTTCCTCAGATTCTCAGGCACACTCTCACAGACCAATCGTTGGGTCTTGCGATTCGTCGACGTACGGGTTTCGGTCGATCGTTTACTGAACCAGTAGACTCAAATTTATCCACGACATTGCGATAACGGAGAATCTGCTCTAAAGTGTACTAAAGGCAAACTGAGAAGTTCACTCTGAGAAGTTACTGCATAATATAAACTTCGAAATTTTTTATTAGAGAGTATCCTGTCAGACTTTTAAAGATGGCCTGTAACTAAAATTAATAATCGAAAAAATAAATTGGTAATACTTTGCTATTTATAAATGGCTAACGTTGCCAAAACAAAAAAATGTATTAAAAAGCCACATGATGTCATTTTCATTAATTTGTGATACTTTGAACTATATTTAGGATAACTTTGACATCTCACCCGGCAGATGTATTCTAAGGCTCCCAACTGAAGGGTGTTGAATTTATGGGTGTCGCGACAATTATTAGTCGTGCAGAAAAAAGTCGCGCACAAATCGGCGCGTTTTAAAATATATGCGTAGGGTCAATTTTCGAAAGAAATTTTATTCGGGTATATTTAGATTCATTATGAATGAGGTTGTGGGGGTAAATCATGTATTAAGACATGTATGTCTACATTATTGTTAGAATGAATGTATGTATGTATGCATGTATTTTGATATTTATGGTATGAAGTGCAAGATTATTTCATCAGCGGTCTGTTTTTGCCGGCGACCTTTTGATACGTGACCAATTGTATGCGACATTTTTTGCGCGATCAATTGTTGGCGATCTTTTTTAATGATTATAAAAATGTATTGGTATAGGTACAAAATCACGACAGTCAAAATAATTATGAATGTATTGTTCGAAAACTCGCTATTTTTTTAAAATTGTTTTCTACACATGAGTTACTGATTCTGTTTCTTTATTTTTTAGCTGCGGCAATCGGCGCCTTTAGCGTTGTTCTGGTAGTGGTACTGATAGCAGGATTAGTTTTCGGACTGGTAATTTGCCTAACGAGCTACCACTGGAGCATTGGTGGCACCAACGAGGCAGATACGCCTGCCACCAACCCGCCAAACGCCGCCGATTCTGCGACCACAGCATCCGTAAGTGATTTTTTACTCATATCCACAAAAATATAGAACATAGATTTGTACCTAATACTTTATTTTCATTTTGATGTTGGAGCTTATATCAAAATATATACTTTTTCAAGAATTGGAGAATATAATTCAATAGATGAAACTGTTCGGTTATACAGTTTTCATTTTATAAACAAAATGAAGATCAATTGAAAAAATATATTTTTCAGCGTTGTCACCATACAATTGACGTTTCTAACAATTCAACTGTTATTCTATATAAGGTATCTAACTAAAAATTATTTTCAACACATTTTCGTAATTATTACATTTTTGAAACAAAAAAAAAATTCAAAAATCAGAGATTTATTGTGTTTGAAAAACTTAAAATTTTCAAGAATCAGCTTAATTGAACTCTAATTATTTATCTACTTTCATATTAATTTCAATATTTTCATTTGTTCATCTATTAGAGATTTCAATTCTCTAGTACAATCTGCCGCGGCAATGTATTTAGCCTCGGTCGTTGATAATGCTATAATACTGCAATTGTTTGTTTTCTTAAGCACCATGCCACTTGTCCTGTACAGAAGAATAAAACTTAGCCTACAGTACTTTGTCTTGTCTCAATGTTTCCTGCAGAATCCGAATCACTGAAGCCAATTCATTCTGTTTGATGTGAATCCGACGTGGTATTTATCAAGCATCTAAAGATTTTTTTCAGTTCGGAAACATCTTGGTTTGTAGGATTCTCCATTTTTCGATTGTGAAAATTAACTGTGAATGCTATGTCTAGAGGCGTCATGACGTATAGTAAAAAAATGAAAAATTTTCATCTCTCTTCCATTTACTTGATTATATCATCGGTTTAGAAGAGGGTTTAGCCTCTTTCATATCAAAATTTTCTGAAATTGACTCAACCTATTCCTTTTGTCGGAGTCCAATATTGTTGTCTCCTCTCAAAATTTCAATTCCTAAGAATGAAGTAACGAAGTCATTCCTAACTATTTCAATTTTTTTTCTAAATCGATATCGCTTTTGAAGAAATAAAACCATTTTCTTTGAAAAAACTGGTGAATTTTTTATTCCACTCCAGAGGAGCCGGTTTCAGATCATATAGGGATTTTTCAAATAAACAAACTTTCTCAGTCTCTTTACATCCTTACGGGATATTCATCAAAATCCATTCAGTTCTCCATATAAAAATGCCGTTTTGATACCAAATGTGTTAATTATAAATTTTCGTTTGGCTGCAATATCAAGTAAAATTCTAATTGAACAAGTATTATCACAAGACTGAAAGTTTACTTAAAATCAATTCAATATTTCTGTTCACAACCTCTTATAACTAATCTCGCCTTGTATCGTCCACCCACTTCCATTTTGAAAACCTATCGACTTGATAGAACTTTCTGGCTTGGTGCTTCTGACATGACTACACAAGTCTACGCATTATTTTTTTTTCAAAGCTGGTTTCTAAGAGCGGTGATTGTGCGAAAGTAGTAAATCTAAAAGGAAAAAACAAGCACTACAGGATAAACCTTAAGGCGCTCTAAGAGCGGTGCTTGTGCAAAAGTAGTAAATCCAATGTGAATCACTACTTTCGCACAAGCACCGCTCTTAGAGCGCCTCAAGATTTATCCTTTAGTGCTCGTGTTTTTACCTTAAAAAAAAATCATTACAGCCACACTTTTATACTTCTTGAAAATGGCTTCAAAGTCGAAGCCGAAACATTGAACAATGCAAAACTTTGAGCGCGGTTCAACCCAAAATTCAGATGATTAAATTTTTAACCGCGGAAACCTATTCACCTATTCTATTTGTATACTTATCTGGTTTCGTTTCCGAAGACTTTATTCATCTCCATTATCAAACCTACAATCAATTTGATATTACCAGTGTCAATAATAATATCAACTTGGTTTACATCAAAAGACTAATGGAAACTACAAATTATGTTTTGATCTAAAAATGTTGGATAAAGAAAATGGATAGTCTTTAAAACGTCACAAGATGATTTATATTTATTTTTATATGCAAAATTCTATAAATTCAAGTTACTGACAAATAAGATTTTTTTTCAAATAGCTGGTTTATCAAATACAGTAATTTTTTGCCTTTTTTACATTTGTATCTATTTTTAAAATTAATATAACAATTCGAAATAAAAAACGGTTTCAAATATAAATTGTCCTTCTCGAAATAAAATATTTAAACATAATCAGTTTTCACAATATTCCAAATATCATTTCGCATCATACATTTCGCATCATATATTTCGCATCATACAGAATATATCATTGGAATTTTTATATTGATACCCCCAGTCCGACGCCTATTAATACTTAATATCTGTCGGCCGCCTTGAGACGACTATGTTGCTTACTTCAATGAACCGGCCTGTTTGCATTCTTCAAACTCTCACTCTCAGGCAATACCGAATTGACTATACCTATATGTATATTTTTCTCTGTTTTAGAATATATTAGTTGTTACTGGTTAGCCTACCATGATTAGATATGTATTGCATGTATTGAAAATGAAAATACTTTTTTATAATGCTTTGATAACCTCTATAATACTCGTAGTTGAGTTAAGCGGCGAAAACCGATTCAAAAAATGAAAGTTACTATACAAAAAATAAAAGTAAATATACTTCAGAAGAATGAAGACCGTCGAATCAGTGTCACAATCTTAATACAAAAATTCCGTCTGCCGCGCCATATCTTATAATCCTCAGAAAGTTTCGAAGAAAGAGCAACACATTAATTGAAATATTTTACAATGTTATTGTGCAAACAAATTTGGAGTGCGTCCAGAAGAGATCCAATAAATAACCTCGAACCGGTACGAACTGAGATGGGTGGAGTGGGGAAGATTGACATTTTAGTATTGAGTAAGAAGGGGGTAAAAGCATTTGTACCACTTCTAATCTATGGAAAATGTTAATGTTATTTAGCTATTCACTTGATGATGATTGATTTTGAAACAGTCACGATCGGTATCTGATTATCTTTTTCATTGCGTGAAAATACGATTTTATAGTTGATATGGAATAATATGAAGAACGTTTCAACTATTAGTAAACATTTACAGTTATCTACCAGTTGTGAACTTTTTGGTACTCACAGGGATTTTGAATATACTGATTCCGAAAACATTCAA
>WOGR01008080.1:0-12032 GCA_015342045.1 Leptinotarsa lineolata | reverse complement strand
ATTGCTTTCTGAACAATTTCTGGAGGTGTATTTTCCAACTCTAAATCTTCGTATTCCATTATATTCAATATTTAATAAATCTGAACTGTTTATACTACAACAATCAACAATAAAACTATTTTCGTTGGGTAAGTTGACAGCAATACTTATGCAGTGCTTCCGTTTTGTTGTTAATGAAAACCGACAATGGGCTACTTGGATATTGCACGCGAATCGTCGGCGTAGCGTTGTCAACATGGAGAACGTGTCATATCAATCTAACATGTAACAATTCATGACTGACTTGGGTTATCATGATAACAGTGAGAAATTATTCCTCACTGTAATGGCGGATATTTCTCACTGCGTGGGAAATCTTTCGTTTTGAATGTATGAAAGCGATGAGAAAAGTGGCACATTGTATAGCATCCGTAGAAAAAGGTCTTTTATAAAATTATATGAAAAATATTACTAAGGAGTGAAACAGTAAAATATAAAAAGTGATAACTTAAACTACTCTAATCAACCTCAATGGTGGACATCGATGTTTCGGAATAAGCATTCTACTCATGTCATCAATGACGGTACATAATGACATTCATTCCCTTATTTGATTCAATCTCAACCATAGGGATCTTGTTTTAATCGAAAGGGGTATATGTTTGGGCAAAAACAGGAATATAGGATTAAATGAAGATTCATGAAATGGTTTTCAAATTATTTAATTAGTTGTATGTAGATACATAAAGTAGGTGATGACAGGCGTGAATTCTGGGACCCTGAATCTTTTGCTGTGTCCCGTTACTTTTTAATTCATTGTTCAACATCTCTCAGTGAGAGAAGTATAAAAAATCCTTGAAGGGATACATTCATGGTAATAAACTTTAGACTTTAGTCCTTAAGAACATGGAAAACACCTTTTTCAACAAAATACATTTTAGAGGACTATAATTTCAGGCTGTTAACAAACAGTAATTAGTCATTTAACTGGTATTTAGGAATCATCAAGGTATATGCAGAGGCTTAAAAGTTGTTGTTCAGACCCTTCATGTTGGAAAAACTCTCAATACTTCCTAGCTGCTTTTCAAAAGAAATATTGACCAATTTCATCACATAACTGATTGAATGATTTAGGTAAATAATATTGAAAATGCAGTTTAATTTGTAGTACCACAAAAATGCCTTTGGGTTTGCAGCGAAAGGAAAAAAGTCACTGAAACAACTTTCTAAACACTGTCTCCCCACAGTTTAGTATCCATCAGGGTTGTTTGAAGACCCTGATATATTTGAATGAGTATTCATTCTTTTCCAACTTCTTCATTCAGAAAATGTTGAAGTTATTGAAGCTGAATGTATTCGTGGTTACGTATAAATGGTATATTCAAAATTATATATTTGCTTTCCCAGAATGAACATTGGTAATTACTTATAGATAAGTAAGTATATGAAAACAATTTTCATATGATTCAAAGACATACCTCAAGCTGTTGAAAACAGTTGATACTAATGATAGTGGAAAAAGAAATTATATTACGAAGTTCGCATTGGCGGTGAAACCAAAATTACCCCATCACCTCTTACAAATAACATAGGAATGTTTCTTTTCGTAGTTCTATACATTTCCTCATAAGTCTCCTCGTCTATTTCAACAGTGGTGACGGTCTCTTCGGCGTCACTAAGTATCATGTTCATATGTTGATCATAAGCCTTGAATTGAAAATTTAATTGTATATTTGTATACTCAAACACCAAATCAATTATACGTACATGTAATCTTCCGCGAATTTCTCTGTCATTTCTCATTTTCACATAAATCCTTTCATCTAAACTTAATCTGACCAGATCCAGCGGCTCTTTGACTGTAATTGAGGGGATCTACAAAACCATTATTTACATTGGATATATGTGGTAGAATGTTACTTACGTTTTCTAAATCATCTGCCATTTTCAATTTGTGTATTAACTACCGGCGAAAAAAATAATTTTATGATTCAAAATCCAAACAAATTTCAGGTTATTGTCAGTGACGTCATAAAATGGACTATCCATTGAAGAGAGAATATAGACTCCAACAACTAAAAAAGATGAAGAGATACACCTATTGTCATTTACGTCACTTTTAACCAAACGTCAGATACGTCACCATTGTCTAATTAGACAATGACATCACTATCATTCACGATGTTTTACGTTTAGCATATTTCCATAGTCAAAATTTTGCGATTTCACTTGTTACCTTGTGAAGCAGTGGGCAAGACGTTGTGTGATCCGCATATTATTATGTGAATGTGACGTCACGGTGAGTCCATATTATCATGTCAATGATTATTGGGAATTGATTGAGAACACAAAACCAGAGTGAACTCTAAACTATTAATGGTCTCAGAGTCAAAACCACAGAATTGTAATGCATATTATAATTACTGGACTGGTCGACCCCTCACTTTTCTACTTGATATCTTGAGGGCTACATTGAAGAAAGATATTCTGAGAAAGTGTCTTTAGAAAACAGACAAGTCCCCAAATTCCCTTCGAAATTGTACACCAACAATATTTTGCTTATATTATTTGGGTCTCCAATCAAACGGATGGCCGTTTTTCATATAATTCATACTAATTCTTAACTCGCATAAGTTCGACTTTTGAGATTACAGCTAGTCAACGGAAAAACTCGATGGCAAAACTCATACATTCTTCAAAACAGAAAATAAACTCATTTGAAATGATTATTTCCGAATAAACTTTATTCAAAAATATACAAAAATTTAAATATTCGCTGCTGAATATCTGAAATCATTATTCTTAGCAATCTTGTCAGTGCTTCCATTCTATTCTTTGGTACTGATGTATTTAATCAAATCGATGACTCTGCACGAATATCCGTACTCGTTGTCATACCACGATATCAATTTGACAAAATTATCGTTGAGAGCAATCCCAGCCGAGGCGTCGAAAATGGAAGAGTTAGGGTTGCCTATAAAGTCTGAGGAAACAACTTCTTCGTCGGTGTAACCGATAATGCCCTTCATAGGCCCTTCGGCAGATTCTTTTATTTTAGCTTTGATTTGCTCATAAGTAGCTGCTTTGCCAAGACGAACTGTTAGATCTACTACAGATACGTCGTATACAGGAACACGAAATGCCATTCCGGTTAATTTGCCTGAAAATGATTTAAATATTCAATAGATAACTACACATTCTACAAAAAGATTGATTGTTGTTGAAACATTTTATGTAACTCTGTCGGTGAATACACCTTTTCGTGTTCTTTTTCTCCAATCAAACATAAAATTTGGTAACACAAAATTTTGTAGCTTTCCAAATCACACACCAACATACCGCGACAATTGAAACCTGACTAGAAACTCTGAGTGCCAACTCAGATGTCGGGATGTCGCAAAAACAAATCCAAATTTGAAGTCAGAAATATCAAGAGAATAATTACTGTGGGCCTTCTACGATTGCTTAGATCTATTACAATAATAGAGAAAAACATTTCGAACAGAAAATGAGGTGTGAAAAGATCAATTTCTAACTACTAAAACCAGTGCTGCCAACCCAATGAAGTTGTTTTACGTGACGTTGGTGAAAACAAATGCAAAGTCCAATAGATAAGCGCAAAACTAAAAATTGTAAAAAAATTTACGCATAATAAATCATTTTAAAAAATCTGTCTGTGCCTGAAACTGACAAATTGCATTTCAATTGAAAAATAATGAACAAATACAGTAAATGATTATGGTGTTCAGTTTTAACCGCTGGTGTTTAAACTAAAATTTGTTGTTTCCGGGTTTGTTGGCTGGGGTCTGCAGGTTCTTGCTCCGGACATTTTGTCTACAACTGCTACATACATTATCAAAAGCATTGCCACCTAGCATTTAGTAAATATCGATATGATAATGGGCACACAAAACATAAAGAAGCAGAATATGTGGTTTGTTCATTCTAATTGGACGAATCAAAAATTCAGTGCTGAATAATAGGCCTGAGGCCCTCTCAGGTAAAACTAACCTGTTTACACAAAGTAATACGGTGTAAATGGCGCAAAAATCCGCGGAAACCAGAAAGCAGAGCAACAAATGCGCGGAAATACTGAAAATATAAAGATTTTGCGTATGGCAACACTGAACAACACAACTGCCGAGTTTCTTCTTTCAAAACACGCGAGCTGTTGTGAGACGCTTCAAATTTTGCAGCTATGGAGAACTATTCTGTGATGGAGATATTCGATATCACGTAACCTTCAATTTAAAGTTCTCAGTGTCATCCTTGTTATCAAGACGACCAGCCCCAATATTTAGTAAAAAGGTAAAAGTGGAGAATGCTTTGTGTAAAAAGTATTTGAATTGAATTCATGAACTTACGATGGCTGACCTACCATAGGGCAAAAGAAGTGACCGCTCCAGGCGCCAAGTTCTAGAGGGCGCCTCATCAGTGGTGAAGTAAATTTCCTCGCTATCAAATATACTAGTTAAGCCATCGTATTATCATAAATTATCCACTTTGGATAGTAAAACTAAATCATAACGCTTGTCATTGCAAAAGTTCAAATAAAAAAAAAGAGCTGTTCATATAAAGACAATCAATTGTCATATTATTAAGAACCCGCAGCCTAAATCTAAATAGTTTCTTATCAATTAGACTTATTACATTCATTCATAAACAGTTCATTGATGATTATTTCACTATCAAGAGCCTGTATATTCAGGCCAAAAAAAGTCGGTTATCATACAGCCATAGCGCTTTGAATAAACGGCAACGGTTCTTCCAAAGGCATTTTAGAAGAAATGCGATGACGCCCAGACCTGACCACATCTGTAGCACTTTCAGTCTCTCCAAATTTCTTTATAACTTACCAATTCCTTGCACAATAGGTCGATTAAGACGACCATAATCACCCATTAACTCTCTAAAAGTGGCGACGGTTGAACCACCAAATTTGTTTGAGTTTCAACTATTTTTACGCGCTCTTCGGTTGTTAAACGGTCCATATTCGAAACCCACTAAACAAATGACACTTCAGATGACAGATATTTGACAGCTGACAGCATTGCCAGACCGGTGGTTTTGAAACTAGAAACTACAAAATGTATAACCCATCGACATTGGTGGGATAACCCTTCATGTGTAAATTGTGTATTGTTTTAATAATCACTCAAATAACTTCAATTTCTAGTCTGAGACAATCAAAATGGAGAATGACTCGGAAATCACCGACATATCTTACACACAATCGACAATGTTTTAGAATGTGAAAAGTATTAGGTAGATTAGGTTATCCCTCGTCTTATTCTGTTTGTGTTATATATTTACTTTTTACTTGATAATTATTTTTGTACACAAACATCGCCATAATTGATAATTGCGAATGGAGCGTGCATAAACTCATTTCAAAATAATCAACAGGTGATGTGAAGAATATGGTTTCGGAACCTTAATCTGTGCTCACTTCATTAGCTTGGTAAGACAGGGTTCCCAACTTAGGGGTTCTGCCCGCAAATTCAGGTGGAAAAAGTGGGATGTGATTTTTTAGAGGTGTTATATTTTTAGGGATTTTTATAACTTCAGTTTTTGATGGTTCGATTCACGCTGCAACGGAATGGTGGATCCTATACAACATTTCAACTGTCCACAAAAATGTTGAAATTATTCAATGCTAACATGTATGACCCTAAAAAGTCAGAATCTGAAGATTATGATTTGTTACTTGAAGCTTTAGATAATTTATGAATGAAGAATAATAGAAAATGTTGCTGAATGATGTTATTCATTGTTTTGAATTTATTAATTATTTTCAATTTTCAATGTATCATTTATGTAAAAATAGCTTCGAGCAAGTCCGCTGGTCATATGCGCCTGAAGATAGGAAGCAACGACCATCCAAAATAGATAAAAATCGAGCGGTGAGGAAGCTAGAATTCATTTTAAAAAAGTGATCAGCTAATACAGGAGTAGAAATGAGAAATAAGCTGAGGCGTTTTCTAGCGCTCATGTATTCAAAACGTATTCGTCTGTGATTCAAATACATTCATTCTGGTGTTGACACGGTAACGTCACATAAACTATGAT
The DNA here is from genome assembly GCA_015342045.1 of Leptinotarsa lineolata. Lineage (NCBI taxonomy): Eukaryota > Metazoa > Arthropoda > Insecta > Coleoptera > Chrysomelidae > Leptinotarsa > Leptinotarsa lineolata. The sequence goes on along the minus strand of WOGR01008080.1, from coordinate 5,984 downwards.
TTGAAACGTATTCATGATGACTAGCGTGAGGTTGGTTTTGAAACTGAATTTGACGTTACGGTACGTCAGTTTCTGCTTTATTTTGATCGTTATAGGTTATAAAGTGCCGAAAACTTTTTATCAAATACTTAAGAATGTACAAAATAAATCTGGGAAATTATTGTATACACAAATCCGATTCAGAGTTTAGAGAAAATTGAAAAGTTTGTTTATATTATTGACTTTGACATCTGAATCATTCCATTCTGACGAAACTTATTATTAATGACATCACTAGGAATCGTTTTTGAATACGATTAAACGCCAGAAAACACCTCTGTTTATTCTTCTTAGGTTAGGTTAGCAGCTGGTAAAGTTGTGAATTATTGATCTTTATTCCTTTCACTGGAAAACTGATTGAATCCATTTAGTTTTACATCGAAACTGTAATGTAGAAGTCAAAATGCAAGACATAGACGTTTTCCTCTTGAAATATCTTTCAATCCAAAATTACCTCTGCGATGAGTAAACAGTTGCCTTTGATGTCTACCGCAGCAGTAGACGAAACGTCAGGCATAAAAACCTGCAGAACACGGCCAAAAAGCCAGGAAAATACCTTTCACGGAGTTATTTCTCGCCGTGAAAGTTTACATTTTTCTATATTCCAAATACTTTACATATCTTTTATTTTGATTACTTCATCATGAAGTATTTACTTTAATTTCAGTATATGAAACAAACATAGAGAAGGAGTTTAGGATAGGATATTGGATGTGGAGTAACAAAAAATAAATTTATACGACATATATTCTGAAACTGGGTATATATAAATAAAAATTCGCGAAAAAAGTACGTTCAGTTGAAATAATGTGTGAAAGAACTACTACCTAGTTCATTCCAATTTCGATCAAAATGTTTCCACCACAGCCTAGCCTGTGGCTTCTAAAGAAAATTATATTCTCGATGAGAACAAAATTCTCCTCCTTATGCATCTTTGCTGGCAACGAATTTGATCAAATCGACAACCCTGTTGGAATAACCAAACTCGTTATCGTACCAAGAAATCAATTTGACAAACTGTGGGTTGAGTTGGATGCCCGCTGAAGCGTCAAAGATGGACGAATGAGTATCCCCGATGAAGTCAGAGGATACGACAGCCTCCTCTGTGTAATCCAAAATGCCCTTCAATTGTCCTTCGGCGGCCTTCTTGACTACAGCTTTAATTTCGTCATAGGTAGCTGGTTTGCCGAGACGGCAAGTCAAGTCGACTACCGAAACATTGGCTATTGGCACACGGAAGGCCATTCCAGTGAGTTTGCCTGTAAGAGTTGAAAATCACATGAGATCACACGCTTGAGCTAAACAAATGAATGTGAATGAGATTATATTTTCAAATTGAGAACTATTTTGTACAAACTATACCCTAAAAGTAAATATTGATTCAACTTTAATGTCATCAACTGTTTCTGTCACCAATTGTGAGGAATTTATAGTGTCGATTGTTTTCACTACCAAAACACAAAACCAAGAACAACAACAAACCAACTATTATCACAAGACAATATGTTGAAACGCACAAGTGTTGCCAAAATCATTACAAACTATTTCGAAAAACGTGTCTGAAGTGTATCAAGGAGAGATACATACATATATGAAAATAAATATTTCGAAATAAAATCTTGGAATTTCCATCTCTCCCAACTATCTACACCGTAGGTTCTGATGAATGCCTACCGGAAAACAAACACTTCCCCGGCTAATACCATGCTGGATATTGAATTATGTCAGAAAGACATTCATGCAAGATATCCCACAGAGATTACTCTCGCAGACGTTTATTATACTTGAATCTGATTTTACATTATTCACTACTGTCGTCAGGGGAGTAGTTGTTTTCTGTTAGGTGTCAGTCCATTAACCTACAGTGTAGGGAGTCTAGTTGTTCTAATTGTTCCTACAAGTATGCCCACTGACTATATGTGAAATGCGCTGCTAGTCTTGGCAGCTCGTATTTCGAGATTTCATTTCGAAACATTATCTTCTTATATTTCAACTAGTGATTTATACCTAAGGCACTTACCTACGAGTGAAGGAATGACTTTTGTAACTGCTTTAGCAGCTCCTGTCGAAGCTGGAATAATGTTTTGCCCGGCACCACGACCGTCACGCCACAGTTTTCCAGAGGGACCGTCGACAGTCTTCTGGGTTGCTGTGGTTGCGTGCACGGTGGTCATGAGACCCTCAACAATTTCAAAGTTGTCGTGGATAACTTTAGCAAGAGGAGCCAAACAGTTGGTGGTGCAGGAAGCGTTCGAGATGATCTAAAAAACAAAAACGTGGAATTTTATTCGTTTATTAATACAGCGAAATCAGTAACTTACCTTATCCTTCGGATCGTAAGCATCAAGGTTAACGCCACAGACGTACATTGGGGCGTCAGCAGAAGGGGCAGTTATTATCACTCGTTTGGCGCCTCCTTCTAAATGAGCACTGGCTTTTTCGATGGTGGTGAATACACCGGTAGATTCCACAACATAATCAGCCCCATATTTGCCCCATGGGATGCTCTGAAAATATTGAATTTACATTATTTTTGAAATGAAAGCCTAAGTTTGTTACGGAAACAGTTTTTTTTTTGAAAGATTCATTTTTGTTGAAATTTTTTACGATACTTCACATATGAATAGAATTTTTATTTCATTTACTTGGTACTCCGATTCACCGATGATAACGGTGAATCATCAGGATGAATAAACCTCTGAAGAAGCCAGCCACTCGTGCTGGCGAAACGTCAGAGAATGCAGTTCCAAACTAAGACGGCCTTCAAACCTGAATGAACCACTCTTAATTACTAGACCTAAATATTTGAGTTTCTCGACTTGGTTGATTAATTTGTTCTCAATTTTAAGATCCAGTTTTACATTGTTCACAGTTTTTTGTTTGAAAATCATGAATACTGTCTCTCCTTAGTTGATTATTAAATTAAGGTCATTTAACTGTTTCTTAATCTTTTTCATGTCATCATTTATAACCATTTTCAATTAATTATCATTCTTTTCTCAATAAAACAGTGCAAGGTCATCTGCAACTGAGAAGTGATCACCCATCAAACCTATACTATACAATTATTCATCATTACATATCGATTTCGATTTTAAAAATAATAGGAAAAATACCTTTTTCAATACATTCATTCATTCACTAGTTTACAGCCAATTTACGACTGTAATAGGCAGTTTGGTTAATTTTTGGCCCCGAAATGCGAAAATGACAGTAAAAATTTCCTAACACGTAAGATTTCTGAGATATGAATTTTTTCACAAAAGTTTAATGACCACGAAATTCCAAATTTGCTTTTCCCCTAAATTGAGGAAATTGTTTTAAATCTGGCAACATCGCGGCTCTGCCCAGTATTGGCATCTGCTTCGGAACCACTATGAAATTAGCAGGTTGACAATCGAATCATCAGTATTGGTTTAACGCGAGTAGTGGTGAGTTAGTATTAGAGAAGCGAAGTGAGCAAACACGTGAATATTAAGGGTATTATATTAGTGTTATCTTTGTGAATAAAATAAAGTTGACTCCTGTAAACGCACTATCACATATTTGAACTCCCGCAGATAGTTTTTGCTATATATGCGGTCAGTTTACTCCCAAATCGCAGAAACGGCCAATTAATCAAATGACCAAAGTAGCTTACCATAAGTATTTTGTATTTGTTGTTGGTGATCAAGATCGGGATTGGGCTCCTCACGTATGTTGCCAAACTTGTGCAGCAAATCTAAGTAACTGGTTAAATGGCAAACGCTCTTCTATGCCTTTTGCAGTTCCAATGATTTGGCGAGGAACAACAAATCATTACAACGACTGTTACTTTAGCATGACAAACGTCTGGTTTTTCAAGAAAGAGCAAACACAAAATTGTATATCCGGATATTCCTTCTGCAATAAGGCCGGTTCTTCATGGAGAAGGTTTACCAGTTCCAACACTCCCCATAAATTGGAAGGAAGATTTGGAAATTTATGATGACCAGGCACGTTCCAATGATGTGCCAGAAAAAGATGGTCCTTATTTTCCTGAGAGTGAAGTAAAAACACCACATTTAATCGAACAACCTGAATTAAATGACCTAGTTTGGAACCTCCACTTGTTCAAAGAGAATGCTGAACTATCAGAGTCTAGATTACAACAATGGAATTTACTAGCTCCTAAAACCAAAGGTACAATATTTAGGAACCGTAACCATGAGCTATCCTCGTTTTTTACTATACAGGAGAAAATTTGTGTTGGTCTAAATCCAAATGGTGTGATGAAAAAATTAGAGTTTGCACATAACCCGGACGAATGACGTTTATTTATAGATTTGTCTAAAACAAGTTTAAAAGCCGTTCTGCTCCATAGTTGTAATAAAAGACCCTCTATTCATCTTGCATATGCAGTTGCCATGAAGAAAACACACGAAAGTATGTCACTTATTCTAAATGGAATAAGTTATAATACGTAACAGTGGAAAATATGTGGTGACCTGAAAGTCATAGGACTATTACTAGGTCTTCAGGGCGGATTTACGAATTTTAGCTGTTCTCTTATCTTATCAAGTAAAAGAATGGCCTCCGAGAGATAAATATATTCCAGGTCAAGCTAACGTGAAAAATATACCTCTTGTTAATCCCAAAAACGTATTGTTACCTCTATTACACATCAAACTGGGGTTAATGAAAAATTTTGTAAAAGTATTAGACAAAGAAGGTAATGCGTTCAAATATCTTAAACACGTTTTTCCAAAATTAAGTGATGCAAAGCTCAAGGAAGGTATATTTGTTGGACCACAAATTTGAAAAATACTAAGTGATCAACAGTTTAATCAAAAATTAAGTAATGTTGAATTAGCGGCGTTGAGTTCTTTCAAAAGAATTGTTTCGTAGTTTTTGAGGGAACAAGAAAGTAGAAAATTACGAAACACTTTTAGAAGAACTACTTGAAAACTACTGCAGAATGGGATGTCGCATGTCTCTCAAAATCCATTTCTTGCACTTCCATTTCAATTTATTCCCAAAAAATTTGGGTGATGTCAGTGACGAACAAGGGGAAAGGTTCCACCAAGACATACTGACAATGGAGTAACTTTACCAAGGCAGATGGGATGCAGCAATGATGGAGGATTACTGTTGGTTCCTTATGAGGGAAAACGATGAAACATATAAACGAAAGTCAACATTTACAAAAAGGTTATGCACATAAGACTTCATTTGAATGTTTTTTATGTGTATTGTGAATAAAGTCTGTTATCTTCCAAATATATTGTTTTTTCTTGTTTTCATCTTATTTTCCCTATACAGGGGTGCGCAAAAGTCCGGAATAAAATTAATATCTTTTTAACCAGTATTTTAGGAAAAAACCATGAAACGCGTCAGTTGATTTCACGTTGTACGCATTTTTTGGCAATAAAATGAAATCTTTTTTTTCAACCCCTTAGCTGCAACCCTCCCCAACTTTTTTTTTCAAATGCAAACCTATGTCGTGTATGGCCTCATTGAAAATCTCGTAAAAAATGGAATCTGATCATACCCTTTATTTTTTTGTGGTTACAACGAAATGAGAAAAACACTTTTAAAACCAAAAAAGTTAGAAATACCTACTTAGTGCTATCTACGGGTGAATTAAAGTTGCAAAAAACAAATAAGTGGTGATGATGTACATTGCTCAACAATTGCTTAGGATCACCAGTGACCTAATTTTTAAAAGTTTTCAAATTTTAAGAACAGACCAACCTGGCCAGGCACCACAACAAATTTTATTGATTTATGTGTAAAACTGATAACGTAAGGTAGCATCAACATTCTGTGGAATTTATTTTTCCACCAAAAACACACATAAAATTAGTTCTATTCCAAGCAATTGTTGACCAGTGTTCTTATTTAATTTGCTAAACAAAAATGGTATTGTCAGAGAGGCAGCGTATCGAAGTCTTGATATTGTTGGGATGTGGGGATAGAATGCGGAG
>WOGR01008079.1:0-12032 GCA_015342045.1 Leptinotarsa lineolata | reverse complement strand
TTTTAATTTTCAATTGTATTGTTTATTTCAGGGATTTCAAATCATTTTATACAATATTAGACAATGGAAGTCCGAACTGATGAAATTCATCACGAAACATTGTCATTCTCCTTCAAACAAACATGCATGATAATGTTTTGGAGCACTCTATTGTTAAATGGACAGAGTATACATTAATTCACAGTAGATATTCCAACTGTTCTCCATCAATAATATACATGAGTATAAGTTATTCTCAAAACTTTCTCTAACATTTTGGAGCATTTCTGGAATTAGTTGATGACATTGACAAGCCTGTACGAGAAATGAAAGTATTTCCTGACAGAAATTGAGGGCCTAGCATTTCAGGAACTGGAATTTACACATGAGTTGAACAATTGTACGTTCACGGTAGTTTCCTGCTCGATTTATATTTGGATTATTTCAAAACAAAAAGATAGCCCTAGAAAATCATGTTTAACATTAAATTGTAAAATAATCAGCATTTTTCACACGATTGTGGTAATTAGGCCGTAAATCACATAAGTATTTTTATCAGATTTGCCTTTTGCAATTTCTCGAATAGAGCTGTATTTAGATACATAGAAAAATCTTCCGTTAGAATGTTTTATTCCTTTATCTCTTCAGCATACAATTTTCTGATTTTCCGGAAACCATTGAGGTATATGGACCTAGGTAGTTTTGCGATACCTGTCCAGGGATTATTGTAATTTCGGTTTAAATATTACGTGCGCTCAAGCCCCGTCGTACATAAATGATATTAAATGATAATAGATTGTATTGCCTCAAATTACAACAAACAAACTTGAATATAGGGATGAGTACATTCAGTTTCCATTTTCTACACAATAATATCTTCCGACAGTACAAAAATTCTTGAAAATAGGAAGGGGGTATATTTTTGGGAGAGTTTAGTTCCATCGACCAAGTTGGCGTCTTCAGAAGAGAAGAGTGTTGCGGTTCTAGTGGAAGAAATGAAGAAAGCAATTCAGTTCAAAATGATCTCTTTTAACGATGAGTAGATCATGCATAGAAGTTATTTTCACATGAACAGGAACGTTATACAAAATAATGTATGAAAGAGTTGAAATTTCACTTACATGGAACACTGTTTTTCTCAATGGAAGACATCGATGTTTCGGAATAAGATACTTGCTTCACTACCTCTTCAGCACCAATCTGGAAAACATTACAAGATGAAGCACTCAATTCATTCATAACATTACGACTTCATGTCGCTGATGGGTTGAATCTACTCATGTCACGATGACAGTAGATACGTTGATAATTCATAGGCTTATTTGATTAACCCCAGCCACATGAATCTTGTTCAAGTTGAAAGAGGGTACATTTTGAGGAGAGATTAGTCTTCGCAAAAAAAGATCTTCTTGGCTTTCACTTCGCCATCTTTATACAAAAAATTGTGGAAAATTTTTGACAAACTGACAGTTTGACAGATCTAAAAGATATCAGGGGGTTTGTATTTGACAATATAACGTCAGATTCCTTCTATTGATAAATGATAGTTTTCTCAGAATGCGAAAATGTGAAATATTTTTATAGACAACAAAGTTTAATTTATTCCTCAACCTTCGCAATAACGACTGATGTTATATTCCAAATAAAGTAATTATGGCCAATTTTTTTCTGTTGGAAGTAAAATTTCAGTAAACTATTCTGTTATTGATACTGAAGGGGAATTTTAATAATTACTAAACATTAAAAACCTTCATTTTCTATTTAAAAATTCTAGAAATCTCATATTTTCAATTCCCTTTATTTTATTCAGGTCTTAGACATAATGCAGTCATCTATTGATCAACAATGGAAATATTTTAGTAAGCATTGACATCTATCGGCCTTTAGACAAATTGAAGTAAAGTATACTATTTTTAATAATAGAATCGATAACTTTATCTTTGTGTATAGTATAGTCTATATGCACAGACTCTACTTGAAGAAAAATGAGACATTGGATAATCGCAGTAAATAAAACCAAAGAGTGGAGTAATAAATGTCACTTGGGAAATCCGTAATTTTTTTTAACAAGAATACCCTGCTATAACAGCTTTCATCATGTCAAAATCTAAATTGGAATCTTTGTGTATAAATATACAGAGTTGGAACATTGTTAAACAATAACCATTGTATATATACTATTTAAACTGTCGTTATTGTCATCTGTTATCCGATGGACAAACTACACTCAAGCTACAAAAAGAAATGTAACTATTTTTGAATCTAAACAATTTTCGCAATTCGAAAGTTGCATAATGTTGTGATAGATTATTTTTGTTAATTAAAATAAAACACGCACAATCGGCACGATTTACTTTGAAAAACGTCAATTTTTGATGGCGACACCATCGATAAAATCGCTAGTGTTCTCTGGGTCAAAAGTCATCGAAAACACGTGGTTTTGACGTTGAAATGAGTGTCTTTGTCCTGCCATATAAACAATGTTTGTTTATTGTGTACATACATCACGCGATCCACTGTTATCATCAAAAGTTCATCACTTATAATTGAAATTGAGACAGTAATAATCCAGACATCATACGATTTTGATCGTCGTCATATAACGCGTATTCTCGAAGAATGGTACCACTTTTCAACATAAAAAAATCGCTGATTTCCGTCTTCATTTTTACATTCGCCACTGCCACCTTGAATCCAGTGATACTCATACCTGGCGATGGAGGTAATCAGATAGAAGCGAAACTAAATAAAACCCAGGTACCTCATTACATCTGCGAAAAAACCACAAGCGACTTTTTCAATATATGGCTGAACATGGAGTTGCTCGTTCCCCTTGTCATAGACTGTTGGATAGATAACATCAAGCTTATTTATGACAATGGGACTAGAACAACTAGGAACCAAGATGGAGTGGACATCAGGATTCCCGGATGGGGCGTTACAGAGACTCTGGAATGGTTAGATCCTAGTCATGCTAGTACGGGATCCTACTTCAAAGACATTGCTACTACACTTGTAGGATTGGGGCATGTTAGAAATGTGACCATTAAAGGAGCTCCGTATGACTTCAGGAAAGCACCCAGTAAGTAAAAAAGAAGATGAACTTCTTAATTGATAGGTAAAACTTTTATGGAAACATTTCAATACTGTGAACATAGTACATTGTTTCATTTTCGCAAGCAAGAAAAAACTCCACTTGCACATTCAAACCTCTTCTCATATATCATATTTATCTTTTATTGTGAGTCCTGGTTAATTTAAATATATGTTTCCATATTTTTTCATTCTTACATTTCTCATTCCATTGTTTTATTTGCAATATTTTTAGCCCCTTCTCTATGTCGTCCTTCCATCATGTTCTTGGTCTTCCTTGACTTCTTTATTGGATTGGTGTCCATCTTATTATTCTTTTTGTCATTACCTTTGATGGCCTTCTTATGAGAAATTTTTTGCATAATTTTTCTTTTTAGTCTCAAGTTTTCCCAATCCTCTTCTCTTTTTTATTCATCACTGTTATTTGTATGTGATGAGATGAAAGACAGATATTGTGCTTTCTTTCGTAATCAGTTAATTCATCATTTCATGTTCAACTTAATAAAATATTTATGTTTTGAAAGTATACTGAACTGAAATGATATATCTGAAATTCATCACAAAAATAGTTCCTGAAAAAATACTGATTATACCTAAAAGTGTTAACCATTTCGGTTAAATTGAAAAATGAAATTGAATAGAGAGTTTTAGAGCTGAGTAAAACTCTTATTTACCAATATAATGGATTTCTAGATAGTTAGTAGGAGGGTAGTTCCATGAGTCTATTCAATCCTTCGCTGCGACCCACGTTGCAACATCAGGGCATGCCACAATGTTGTAAGCCCGATGATGCTAACTTGGTTAGTGAAATGCCAGTCAAGAGACAGTATTTTTGTTCGAATATGAGAAAAGTGTTTTCAATAGGTTCCAACTTAATTGGCAAATTTTGTGCCGAAATTATTTTTTTCAAAAATCTGTCAGATTCAAAATTACTGGAAACAAATTATTGACGCAGTAAAATGAAAAAGTTTTTCAGGCAACTAGGTTTTCCATTAATGATTCCTTTGTAAGTGATTCAAAGATGATATTCAGTCGATAATAAATAATTGCAATTATTTGAAACTTTTATCTATTTCGAAATAATGATTTCACTATATATATATATATATATATACAGGCCGTTTTTTTAGCTGATCCCACTATTGCTATCTAGGAAACTGTAAGGCATACAAGGTCAGTTAAATTGGACAAACGTTTTCAATTTCGACGAACTATAATAATCTATTTTCAGATCGAGAATATCAGTGGTTGTTTTTGAAATATTGGCCAAAAACTAAGATTGTCAAATTTAATTTTTTGGCTGTACCGCCTCTATTTTGAATGATATAAAAATTACATTCAGCACTATTTGATATTTTTTATAACCTGATATAAAATAATTTGTAATGTGACGTTTCATTTATTACATTTCTTCATGAACTTTTTTTTATATGAACATCTGGTTTTTTTTCATCGATTTTTGTAGATACTGTAATAACGCATTAAAATACAGGTCCGTATTTAAAAAAATAAGCTGATGATTATTTGTTTAATGCTCACTATGTACCAATATTTATTGATTTAGCATTTGCTTCTAGATGAGAACAAGGATTTCTTTATTAATCTGAAAACACTCATAGAAACCACTTACACTCAACACAATAACACTCCCAATGTGCTGGTGTCTCACTCCATGGGCAGCATTATGACTTTAGTTTTCCTCAACTCCCAAAGCCAGTGGTGGAAAGACAAGTATATCAGGAGTTTCATTAGTTTAAGCGGAGTTTGGGGCGGAAGCGTAAAAGCTCTCAAAGTTTATGCAATAGGTGAGTAAGTAAGTACAATTGATGACAGAATATTCAAAAAGTTCATTAAGAGAGTTGTAAATTCTTTCAATTAATTTCTTTGTTTTGCAGCTTTATTTTGTGAATTACATGGTTTTTTGTTGGGTTTTACATGAGAACATAAGAAAATAAATTGTTTTTATTTCCTTACAAAAAATTAAGCATAAACAAATATTTGTTTTATTGTTCTGTAGAATGATATACCAATAATTTCAATCTGTGACCAATTCAAATTCTATGAAAACAATGTTGATGTTGCATTTAGATAAGGATAATCTGTATTGTGTCAGAGAAATGATCTCAACTCATGAGGTTAGTAAATAATCATACCTTTGTTACAATACAATGACTAAATTTATCTTGATAGTCTCAATGGGCTCGAAAAATGAGGATTGAAACAATTCCTTTAATTAATACAGTGAATGAAGAAAGATATACATTTTCTTCGTCTTTTCTGAGGAATGTAAAAATTCATATTGTCAACCATTCATAAACTTCTTTCAAGAAATAAGTTTTATATAGGTTGTTTTTGTTTGCAGGGGATGATCTAGGTTCATACATCCTTCGCGAGAGTATTATGAGAGCAGAACAAATTACCTCACCTAGTTTGTCTTGGTTATTACCTTCTAAATTATTTTGGAAACCCAGCGAGGTTCTTGTTCAAACAGACCAGAAAAACTTCACTATTAATGATCTCCAAGAGTTTTTTCAGTAAGTGTTCAATTAACAATAATATTGATAATTACTATTTATCTTTTGTAATGTTAAATTTAATCAACAGATCTTATACCTACAGTTAGCATGATATTCAGAAACCTAGAAAGAGTAGAACAAAATCCTCAGAACTAAATATGTTGAAGAAGTATAAGTTTGACTCCACTGAAATTCATCTGAAATTTGTCCATTTCTGTGCTAATTCAGTAATGTGCCCTTCATATTTCATAAAACTTTTTATTTTTTGAGGTAAAAACCCATAAATGTCAGAAATAAGTACAAATACCTTCCCTACCGATATTTAAAAAAAATATTTTTCAAAAACACTAACCAGTGAAAAAATATTATTTTTTGGTCCATTTTTTTTAAAGAAAATCTTTCATGAATCATTTTGTATCCAGATAGAATTTTCTGGAAAAAAAGCCTCCTTGAAAACTAGTCACAATTTCAAAAGCAATTATTTTTACTTTGGTACAAACGAATTGAATGTGATGCAACTTTTTTTACAGTGAAATAGTTTATCATAAACTGTCATTATTGTTCCTTGCCAGATAATCACATCTTGGCATAAGAACACAACAATCTTGAACAAAAGATTATTTTTGTGAAGGAAATCATAGATTTTTATCAACTTTTTTGGAGATTTTCACCTTCCACAATCTGAAAAAAATAAAAATTACAATGGAGAACTTTATACAGATGTAGAAAGAGCAAAATTTTCAGTTCACTCCAATTAGTTAACAACTCCCTGCCTGTGTCCGGCGGATGGGATCAGGTTCTTAGTGATTGACAGATTCCCAATCTTGCCAGCTGACATGATAGATCACTCACTAGAATAAATTAATCGATTTCATTAAAAAGCTGGATTTAGTTGGTCAAGTTTGAATAGGTGAGCCACAATAAACCCTCACCGGTCGCAGTAGAGGGTCGGATAGACCAACTCACTTCAGACCTACCTAGAGAACATTTGTTGGACTGGCTAAATGACTCATTGATTTGCAATCGATAGGGCAAGTTTCCTAAAAAAAAGTCATCCTTGCAGGTTAATGTAATTAATTTAAAACCATCTTGAAAAGTTTTGTGTGTTTTCCAATTTTACTTTGCGAGTTTCAAGTACTATATTCTATTGACGACATTGACTTTTTTGCAGGGGAGTGGGTTATCCTGATGGTTGGGAAATGAGAAAGGATACGGAGCCCTTTCAGCTAAACTTCAAACCTCCTGGCGTTGAGGTTCATTGTTTATATGGAGTTGGAGTTCCAACTGTAGAAAAGTAATATACTTTGAAAATCGTCTAAAAACTAATTTGAATAACTAATATTCTGTATCAGGTTGTACTACAAACCAGGAACCTTTCTAGATGGTTATCCCACCCTTCTGACTGGGGACGGAGATGGTACGGTAAATCGAAGATCACTGGAGGGATGTATACACTGGCAAAAGCTACAGAAACAAAAAGTGTATGTGAAAGAATTGCCAAAAGTTGACCATTTGCAGATCTTGCACGACAAAACTACTCAAGATTATATCGCAAATCTCATGAAAAAGTACCAGGCACAACCACATCGGCCGAAGTCTTTACTGAGATGGGATTTTTACTGTAACTATTTGTCCTGCAGATAAGATGGTCATTGACCCGTTTTTTTTACCCAATGCTCTCTGGTTTGTCCTGCACTGACAGCAGAACAAGTGATAAGAAAATAAGGTATTTTAGAAAAAGATGACGGTATGTTATTTTATAGACCAGCAGGATATGGAAGTGTTTTAAATTGTTGGTTGTTTACCAATTTGATGTCAGTTGTGGAATAATTTTATATTTACATATTATATCAAAACATCTGCTAGGACTAAAAGAAAAAACTCTTTCATACTGTCCGCTGGTTTCTTAAGTTTGTGAGATTTTGCAACTTAGATATTATTTTCCTCCACTAATATTTATTTATTTATTAGATGAATTTTGTGACGATGTAAATAAAAGAAAGCATATTTATCTAGAGTTTTATTAAATTACATTTACAAATTGCACTTAAATGAGAGAACTTTTGATTACATTTTTGTACATTAATTCTAAATGCGTTGGTAATACATTTTTGGTAATAGAAACTGAAATTGAATTAATCCAAAGGAAAGTATGCCCAACATGCTAAAAGATTTGAAGAAAAACAAAATTAACGAGATTTACAAAATATCACTTTCATCACTTGATTGGTCAACAACCGTGGAATATTCAAACCTATTTTATAGTTTGCTATAGATGTAAGATAATAATTCAGCTTTTAACACTAATATCAATCGACCCTTTTCTAATCTCTTGATGTACAGAATATTTCATAATTTACAATATAAAAATAAATAACTAGAAAATGGTATAAAATCTCTTATGTGTTATCAATTTGATGGGTCCGGGCAAAATCAAATGTCATGTGTTGAATAAGCTGGAACAAAAAAAATACATTCATTTCAGATATATCAGATTGGTATCCCAGTAGTAATACCAATAACCAGGAAAAAATTCCAATAGCAGCTATGAGTTTTCTACTCAAATATAATCCGTTTCATAATAATTGTTAACGCCTGAAAACCCAGTGGCCGTATTCATACCTGCCACGCAACCCTGCACTTCAAGGTTCGTTTTACACCAGTGCGATAACGAAAGATCAGTGTGTTGTGTCCCATGAAAAACTAAAGACAATTACAAAAACTCGATTTGTCTATTAAGATGTATTCATCCAAAATCTTGTAGAAAGTTAATTATACGTTTCTCTAAAAAGACAAAATCTGTAGTCCACTTATTACCCAACAATAACATTACTGTCTCTTTTCTTTAGATGTCCAAGTAGTGGTACCGAAATTATGAAATATATAAACAGAGAATTAAGAAGAAATTAGGTACTTTATTACCTGAACAATATTGTCATAAATCATGCCAGTCCGCCACTGGTAGCCGTAACGTGACGTGGCTAAGAGCGCGCTCAGCCCGAGTAAGTTTCGCGAATCTTCGATATTCGTCGCCATTCTACATGTGTCGAGAACACCGTTACCGTCGCTTGATGGAATTCCAAGGAAAAAATCTAGCACCTTCGATTGCCAAATATAAGCGTTATCCACTCGCCTATCAGACAGTCTAGTGCGAGTACAGTGCGGTACGCGGAGCGATATAAAAAGGCGATAGACTAGGGAGGGCGATGTTAGATAACGATCTATTGTTTACACAGCGTAGCTGTGTCTATCTATAATTTTTTTTTGCTATAATCCACCATTTTCTCGTAGAATTCTAAATTAGATTTCAGTATGACGCGTTTCACTCCTTACGACTCTTAAGAAGTCCTTAAAATATGTTGATTCCAAAAAAATGGCGCAAATGTATTGACCAAGTTATAAAAAAAGAGAACAACATGTGGTAATTGAACCATTCAGTTGAGGAAATTATAGAACATTCGACGACATTAAATGAAAATATAACAATATCAATTGTATATAAATAAATGAACAAAGTTATTAGTTTCAACAAGGATCTTCAGATTAAATAACCAAACCCACGCCACTGCAGGTAATGAAACGACCGGCAACTCATGAAATCTTTTGTATGCGACCCGTTTGCTATACAAAAATAGGGTGAATCCAGTAAAGTATTATCAAACCAGCTGTGGCAAATTATAACGAGATAAGAACAAAATTTTTGGGCACTTTAATAGCTTTTTGCCTTCAAAATGAGCATTTTTATTACTTTTCACTATTAGGAAACAGTATAGTTCCACAAAAAACATTATATAGACTCAAGATTCAATTTCCTCCAGCCTCAATGACAAATTGACATACCTCATCAATGAAAACTTTTTTTCTGTCGCCTTTATGTAGTAAATGTACCCCAATATGACGGTAGCTGCTGCGAAAATCAGCCCGTATTTTCCTCTGAAAACCAGCCACGTTGGCAGGTTGTGATTTATGCGAACCCACATGCTTTTGTTCCTATTGAGCCTATTCCTCATGTTCTGTTCGTCTCTCTTGCGTTGAGCGGCCCTACGGAAAGGAAGAGATGAGATAAAAAGTGGCGGGAGCTCGGACATACTTCACTTTTTCATTCGGCAGGTTTTTCTAACTACACACTACTGGAAATGGCGAAGCGAGTTCATTCATTATTTGGGAATGATATTTTTTCTCAATAGTTTGGATTGTGAGGATTAAAGGGCATCAGAAAACACCTGAGGTGACTTATAAATTTAGATTTATAACAGTTTCAATATTTCTGTTTCAGATAAAAGCTTTTTACTGTAATTCTTGGTGAGAAATTATTCATTAATGTTTGAAGTCTCCATTATTTTCATTTATATTCTATACTATTTATAATTTTAATCATATCGGGTGCTCCAAAAGAGTGTTTCTAAAATCATTTTTGTTAATATCTGTAGCTCAGTCAATAGAGGAGAAAATCAGATTTTCTCTTTAAGGAGTTGGAAAGCAATTCAGTATATACATTGATGGAAACTACTGCAAACTGTGGTTACGAATTTGAACTTTAATTTGACTGATCTACAAATTTACTAGAGGTAAAAATGAAATAAAATGAGCGAAACAAAGAAGTGAATTAAATAAATGTTTTATTATGTAAATTCACTGATATAACTGCAAATTAACAGTTTCAATTGTGAATTCACATTCATGATTATGCATTCCACAGACGAGAATGAATTTACATTTGGAAGCACCATATAAATCAGTGAATTTTTTTCACGCTATCAACTTTAAATTCAAGTCCAACTGTGAATTAATCAATTAATATTTATATTTATGAAACTGATTACTGCTGGCCCTTCAAGCATTCATAATATGAATTATTTCATCATTTTCATTTCATAGACTTCTTTCTCATTTCTTGGGAGAAATTCCTTTATAAATTCTCGAGATTATCAATGAGTACTTCCAGTTCTCCTAATATACAATTCCAATGCATAACACTAAAAGGATAAATATCAAACTCAAATATTAAAGATGCATTTATTCAAACAAGGCACTAAAATAATAAATGTCAGGCAGAAAAATAAAGTTAGAGACGGAAAGCAACAGCAGAACAAGCGCAAAAACCCTACATATACTTTCTCCTACTCCTATGCATAAGCACAGAGAACATAGACAACAAAAAGCGAAGGCTGAACACCTCCCTCAAGAAGTATACGAACTTTTGCAGCAGATAAAACAGTCCGAAAACTACATACTCTTTCTGGGAGCGCTTCTTCACCAAGTGTTCCAGTTTGTCAGGGGGGTATTTCTTATAGAAAGACGAGGATCGTGTTAGAATCTCCTCGAAGTCAAGGTTGTCCGGGATCTGGGATAGCAGACAGTGTACACTGCCCATGTCACAACCTTCTGCGAAGACCTCATTCCGTCTTTGGATCACCAAAGACGTCGCCACGTACAAGGGCATATCCGCAGGGGATGCTAAGAAGAAGTCGTAGAGCCTCACCACGTCCTTATACTGGTTGAGGGAGTGGCCAAACCATGTTAGGTACCAGGGTAAGGCAAACATTGTACCGACAGATGCCCTGGAAAAATATTTGTCACTTCCATGGAATCATTTTACATTTGATAATAAAAAATAATTATAGTAATTTTAATTTTTGTAATAAAACTGAAATGATTGAGGTAAACATTGAATTCATTCATTCCGATTGAATAATTAAATATATTCCTCTTTTTGTGTAGAGAAGACTTCGAGTTTATCTTCCTTTTCATTCAATAAAAGACAAGAATGGAATGGATAAAAAAAAGCACATACGTCATCAACAAAATAGGCGGTAAAACTCATATTTCTATATAGAATCCTGTATTTCTACGAGTAGAAAAGGAAGGCAAAACAATTAATGTTTATGTTAAATCAGCGAGAGCTCTTGTTTGACTTGCAGACCGTTTGACAGTTCACTTGTTGTTGATTGAAGAGTTCCTACAGTTTCAATTCGTTTATATTACACAAATAGTTGTTTTCACAACTGATAGACTGTAGGCTGCACTCGAATGTTTTGAAAAAAAAAGTGTTAACTTACGTATTCTGACGTGTAGATTCCAAAATAAAAAATCGGTGCTTTCCCTAATTTTTGAAGTAACAGCCCTTCAAGTTTTCAAGCTTCTTTTTGCACAATACAAACTATACAATCACAATTAACCAATCACTGCATTACCTTCACATCTTATTTCACCTATAGTATAACAATTTTCAATTGAAGGTGATTCATTAGCAACGTCGCACTTGAAGTGACCAACGGATAATCCTCTTACTAAATCTGCAGAGGCGTACCAAAATAATATTTTTATTTATTTAAACACTTGCCCCCCATGCCCCCTCCCGGGTTGAGTGCCCTGGTGTAAAAGCTTCGCTTCGCAAAATAAATTTCACAAAGAAAACCTAATTCACCACTCCTTCCACCCCCG
>WOGR01008078.1:0-12033 GCA_015342045.1 Leptinotarsa lineolata | reverse complement strand
CATTTTAATACAAAACACAGTAATTTGAAAGGAAAACCTGTGGCTTATTTAAAAGGAAAAGAAAATGATCTCAAGGGGAGCAAAACTACAATGAGCTCATTTTCATCTTTAAACGCCAGGGCAGTTGAAGCCTCGTATAAAGTTAGTTTGAGAATCGCTCAAGAAGTTAAACCACATACAATTGGCTAAACTTCAATATTACCGACTGCCAAAGATATAGTTTTTTCCATTTTAGTAGATAAAAAGCAAAGCTGCTTGATGTTGTTTTTTTATCTAACAACACTGTAACACGGAGAGTGAGTGAAAGACATAGCACTAGATGTAAAATGCATGTTAGTTAATAAAATCAAAGACAGTCCATATTTTGCACTGCAAATTGATGAGACAACAAATATAACCAATATGCCAAATTTGCTGTGTTACGTTAGATATGAAGACGGTAATGGAGTAAATGAAGATATGCTATTTTGTGAGGTATTACCGACACATACCACTAGCCACGATATTTTTGTGAAGTTAAATGGTTTTATGAATGAGCATGATCTGGATTGGAACAAGTGTGTGGGACTTTGTATCGATGGAGCCGCTGCGATGGTCGGGCGTCACGCTGGAGTTGTAGCTAGAGTAAAACAAGTGGCTGCCCAAGCAACATTCACGCACTGTTGTTTACATCGAGAAGCTTTGGTAAGCAAAAATTGCCCTGACAGCTTGAAGGTGGTTTTGAGCCAAGCTGTAAAAACAGTAAATTTCAACAAGACACGTGCTTTATAATCCCGTTTGTTTGCGATATTATGTGATGATATGGGTGGTTTGCACAGACAGCTGTTGCTGCCATTTGTTTGAGATTCGCCATGAAGTTTTCGTGTTTTTGTCTGACAAAAAACTTTGGATTAAAAAACTGCTTTGCAGATGAACTGTGACTATGCTCGTTGGCGTATTTGGCAGAGATATTTTCAAAGCTCAATGAGCTCAAGTAAACCCTGCAAGGTAATCAACACTCCTTTTCGGGTTCATGATAAAGTAGGTGCTATGAAGCAGAACTAAAAAAGGTATCGTTGTTTTCAACGCTCGAGAATTTCGTCAAAGAAAATGACCTCAAAGTGAGTCCTGCACTTCTGACGGACATCAAAACACACTGTTTTGGTTTGATTCGAAGCTACAACATTTATTTCTCTGAAGACTTCAGTAAACATTCCTGGATCCAAAACTCGTTTGCTGATATAGAAATGGCGACAGAAAACTTTTTTGCGACAGAAAAGGAACGGTTGTATAAACTAAATTGTGACTCAGAACTACAGCAAAAATTTCAAAAATGTTCGTGGACTTCTGGGTTGAAAGGCGTGCGGACTACGCACAAATAGCTGACAAAGCAGTTAAGTATTAGTATGGAAAATGATCTCCGTTTGAGACTGAGCAATATTAAGCCAGACATTACCAAGTTGGCTTGTATTTTTCTTACAGTATAATGTGTTTTATATTTATGAATTTCTTGTTCATATCAATTATTAAACTATTATAACACTACTCAGAATTCTATTTTTCATACTCATCGTTGGAAAATATGTTACTTAGGTTAGCAAAATAATAAACAATGTACATATTCCCTCCATAATTACCTCCACGAGACCAAGTGGTACGCAAAATAATTTTGACTTGTAAAGTGGTACGCCAGGAAAAAAGATTGGGAAACATTGATTTAGTGGAATCACGTTCGCCTGTCCACCGATAAAAAAAATTGTCAATTCCGAAGGAGTTTTCAACTAATATTAGGTTTCACCAAAATGAGGCACCTCTTCATCAGGACAAGCTGGTTTGAAAGTGGCTAGATGATATTTATTCGAACCAGTGGTTAGGGAAACGTGGTCCCTTAGAATTGATTGCCGTTTGTAAGGTGACAGCTGGATAACAGAGGTATGAACTGGTCTGATATCTAATAAATACATACCTTTCTTATAAGTTAGAAAATCTGTGTATACATAAAATGTAGCTTCAACGGGACCATTTTTCAAGATTTCCAATTGTATTTGCTTTTCTTCTTCACCAACAAAGTAAGACTTTTGTCCATATGATTTGTCAGATTGATAGGAGAGGGAAGATTGTTTGTCACACTGTTTACTGCATCCAGGAGTGGAAGAATAATCTTTAGGACATGCCGGTTTGGTACCGGTTATGTGATGTTCGCATGGTGCCAAGGAATAAGCTCTGCATCCCTAGAACATTGAATGAAATCGTACTGAAATAAAAGATTGGATGAATGAATTTGACGAAAATGAATTTTGATGTCTTGAAAGAATAAAGTTTTTTTTGTAATGGAATGTTGACTAAATTTTATTTATGACTGGACTGACCCATTGATGAAAATTATCAACACTTTCCATGATAGTAATTGAAAAATTTTCACAAACATTTTTATTTCTAGACGCGTTTCACTAACACCGTAGCTTTCTCAATAAAAATGAATGAATTATGCAAGGGAGCTACGGTGTTAGCGAAAAGCTTTCAGAAATGAAAATATCCGTGGAAATTGTGTGATTATTATCATAGATGAAATTTATTTGAGGATACACTCGAGTTTAATTTTCCTAAAACCGAGTAATTCAATCGATCAACTGAAAAGCAGTTGGATATTTATTCATTTTATCAGTAATACTTCCACTACTTCCATAAATTTTTATATCTCCATTTCAAAACGGAAAATATGAATAACAATCAATATCTAAACTATCATCACCAATACATCAACCTAGTGGTATTTCTAAAAAAGTATAGGACTAATCATCTCCAAAGACAACAGTGATATGGAATTGATGGATTGTGAATTATTGAAATGAATATTTCTTCAAGTTACTAGCAAAATGATGAAAACTTGTTACTCCTAAATATATTTCTTCTTTTATATAATGAAGAAAGAGGATCCCACTCAACAAGTTCTAACCTAATATCCCACCAAAAAAGATCTCTTCATTCTCTTTACAAAAATGTTATTGCTTTCAAGTTTATTGCAACAATTAAGATAAAATAAATTGAACTCATGTGGTTACCGAAATTCGATAAAATACACTCAAAACTCATTGCAAAATACTCAAAACTCATTTCATGTTGAGGTATTGATAATATATTGATAATAAGAAAGTAAGCAAAAACCATAGCAATGTTCTTTTTAGATGATAGCCTTTAAAAAACTGAAAATAATTTCCGTAGCAACGTTAGTTTAAAACGCCTTGTCAAATTGTTTCGTATATTACAACATTAGTTGTCAGTATTTCAATTTGAGTTTAAAATTCGTTAATTTTAATTCTGACAAATGGTTAGATTAACGGAAATGCATAAAATCACAGTTTTACAACTAATTGGTTACGTAGATAAAACCCTCACACAACAGGAAGTAGCTCGCCTATTTCATGAGAAATTTCCTAATTTACCGCCCATATCTCAAGGAACAATAAGCAAAATTGAAAAGCAGTTTCGTGAGTTGCGTCTGGTGGGGCAGATAAAAAAAAGCAGCTGCCAATGCAATGAGTAATGAACTCAAATTAGATGTAATGCTTGAGTTTGAGGAAAACCCACATACATCGAATAGAGAGGCATCTACTACAGTCAGTGTTAGCCTAACATAGATAGTAAACATATTAAAAGAAAATAAAATGTATCCCTATGAAATGATACCTACTCAGGAGCTTATGGAAGACGATTTCGATAGAAGAACTTATTTTTGTGGCAAATGATAGACATTTTGGATAATCTGTGTTATTGATGACTTGTGTATTTTGTGGAAATTCATGATCACTTCAATAAGATGAATAAAAACACTTTTTTGTCCAATTTCCACTACGTTTATTTATTCTTTCGACCGGTTTCGGAGTTTAGCCCATTATCAAGTACAGTAACCGAAATATTGAATTTATTCCATTTGGCTTTTACACACTGTATGTGTTTTACGTGTTTGGCGATTTTATGCTTTTGAAAAAATAGATCGGAAAATTTGCATCGAATAAAATTGAATGATCATAAACACTTGAAATGTTGACGATGACGGTGATTGTACTCTTTGTCAGAAAAATGTTTACAAGTAGTACAAGCTTTGTGCAGAAGGTTGAGAAGATATGAATGAGGACGCTCGCCCTGAACACCCCAGCACATCAACAACTGATGAGAATATTGAGAAATTGACCAAAATTGTTATGAAGAATCGTCGAGTCTCTATTAGAAAAGTTGCTGAGGATGTAAAAACTCCATACAAACATTTGACTACTGTAAAATTATTACTTGGAGATCATATTAATACCATCATTTCTTCAATTTATATAACATTTCAAAACAGTTTCTTATGAGTTGACGCGCAATTTCATGAGCACTTTTTTGTCACAGATACGATGATACTTTCAGAATATAACTTCTGTTTGAGGAAGAAAAATTAGAAAGCTAGAACGCTTTTGTCTGCACTACATGGTATTTGTAAATCAATATTTCTTTTATGAATCTCTCCCCAGAAACAACTTCAATTTTGTTCATTTGGCAATAACTCAAAACTAAAACGCACTCAAAAATCAGCATAAAAACAGCACAATCCAACACAATACGACACCAATGAGTAATGTCAAAATTTGACAAAGTGTGACAAAAAAAATACAACCCACAGCAATTTTTACGGAACGTAGCCACATCAGATTTTGAGGCCCCTCCAAATTTGAATGGATTCAAATTCGAAGAGGCCTCATACTTTCAAACTGACGGAAATGTTTTTGATGCATGTGACATACGAAATAATCCAATTCAATAGGAAGATAATTTTATGCCAATAAAATATCAATAGACATGTGGCCTACTGAAATCATATATTTCAAAATTCCATTATGCTACTTCAGGTGCTGCATACATAAAACATTTCAAACAAACAACGTTTTCCGTGAAGCCTCAAATAGTCAATTCACAATTCTGCTTTCAACATATTTGTCGCAGCTGTATATCGAATTCAATTTTTATTACTCACTCACAATACTTTTGAATGTCTTGTATGGGAAGTCTTACGTTAGGGTGAGAAACGTCATCCGTTATCGCCAATTCGTTCAGTGACAATTCATTTATATAACTCGATGCATTCAAAAAGAACTTTAGTTAGAAAAAAACTTGTCTATTGGATATTTTTTGAAAGGAGTTAATTGTTAGATTAAACTACATATTCTCAATTTTCAATTCATTTGCAGAAATTTCCTTTGATTTGGACTGAAAACTATGACAAATAGTGAATCTTTATATGTTACAACTTCAGTAGACTGAAATTGATAATTTTATCCAGTTCACAGCTGACAGTATAGAGACTTAATCGAGTGTATTCTCTATGATTTCAATTATTCAATAGACAATGGTGATGTTAGTAACTGTAAACAAGGAAACAATATATTTTCATTCCACCAGTTCGGACTTCCATTGTCTAATATTGTATAAAAGGATTTGAAATCCCTGAAATAACTACTACAATAAATGCTTCTAGTATTTTATACCTATGGTGACATTTATATTATTAATTGAGTGGAGATTTTTGAAAACGGTAAAAACGATCAAAAACGTACCCTAACTTACGATTTTTCAAGTTATTTGCCATTTCTGACCGGTGAATTCAATGAACTTTTTTTTTCAGATATCTAACCCTCTTGCAATGCATACCAATACAGCTGTCAAATTTTTCTGCGTGATTTTCTCGATACTCATCACAATAGCAGCAGTTTCACCTGCACCATATTCTGATTATGACAGTAAGTACCCAGATTATCTGTTTTGTTGTTTTGTTACTAAAAAAATACTGATACTGACGCTTTTATTATTAGTAGTTGAACCCTCTTATGAGAACTGTATCGAACACATGACAATTTTCGACCGCACTTTCAATTTAATAAACACAAATTTCAGTCATATTAAATCATAATTCAGATATAAATACAAATCGAATTTAATATAATCAAATTCAAATAAAACATAAGCACCACAAGTCACTCATGGTCTAGCCTTTCTACCCAACAATTTTAACAATAATTCATTTTCAACCATATCTCTATATTTGATTTCTATCAAGATAGTGTTGATAGTTGTTTTTTAACATGAATCATCTCAATTACAATCAGTACAAACTCTAATGAAGAGAGCTACTTCTTCCTCTATCACCAAACTTCTGCGGTAAGCCGCACTACAACTTTTTTGCTATGAATCCAAGGACAAGGAATATTTGAAACTTTTCATATTTTCTGGTGAGAAACCATTTTATAACATCATCAGCCATTCAATGCAAAAATAATTGGGGGAGATTGAAAGTTGCTTCATGATCAGATAATTAATTATATTTGAAATTTATATAATTCAGTTGCACACTCTATATATCTGTGAATACATCATCAATTATTTTTTTCTAGTCCAAAATAATCTTCAATTTTTTCTGTCAGTATTAGAAAAGTCGTAATTGAAGTCGCTGCATTGATTGTTTTACCATTTAGAGTTCTTGTCATATTCAAAAGAATATCGAGGGTTTGGGACGATATGAACAACATACTCTCTTTATTTGATTTTTATCAAGATAATGTCGAATAGTTGTTTTTTTACATAAATCACTGATATTTTTTTAATTATAATCAGCACAAATTTTGATGAAGACAGCGTCTCCTCCCTCTGTCACCGAACTTCTGTGGTAAGCCGCAGCTGGTGTTATTTTTTCATTCGTACTCTATGTTTCGGTGAATCCAAGTATATCTGGATATTGAAAAGTATAATTTGAAACCTCGGGTGTAGAATGAATTTATTAAAACACATTTCTCACACCAGCCTCAAAATTATTTCCTGAGAGACAAATTTTCGTTTTTTTCAAGCTGCTGGACAGTAAACTCCCTTAAAGGGGAGTTCTGTTTGAAATACTTCTTTATATACACAATTATTACGTTTAGCTCACACATGTCATTTTTTTCTCATAGTAATAAAAAAAGGTCCATCTTCATTGTCGAACAATATAGATGGTCCTCAATGATAATTTCAATATTCATGCTGTTTTTGTTTTGAACTGAGCTACGACGGACATTTTCCCTTTCTCTGAATTTCTATGAATTTTTCCATGATAAAGTATATAATATAAACCCTTTTTTATTCGTTCTTGTACCTTTCGTTCAGTGATGGTAGAATTTGAATTGACACGACAATTTGAAATCTTTTTTCCGTGTTGAGAGTACAAGCTTTGTCATTGTTTGCTAATATGCAAATCAATCGACTTCCGAAGATTTTTGGCTTGTTTTCAGATCGTTGACTTGTGACACAAGATTCTTGGTGTAACTTTCAATTACCCCACTGATCATAGTCGAGAATTCTTCACTTCAATGAACTTGACTAGCTGACTCCATTACAATTTATACTTCTTGTAGGATTGGAAAGTGAACACCATTAATATATTTTTTTCGTCAGTTTCTACAATTACAAGCGCAAGTGCTGTAAGTTGGAAGTGATACAATTACAATTCCCTACGAAGAGAAAACAAATTGCTTCATGTTTATTACTTCCACCAACTTTTGTTTCCTGCGATTTTTTAGTATTCCGGTCCGCAAAGTGTCTTCAATTATTCACGGCATTTCTAGACCAAACTCAATGTCACTCTTGGGTTCTTCGATGCTTCGAGTGCAACCTGGCTATCTGAAAGAATATTGAATAACCCAATAAGTTGTGAACACATATTATTATGCTTGTGCATAGCAAGCTTAGATACACTTTCGCCTTGAGACGTCAACCCTTTCAGTATCTTCCAACTCAAGTCCATGTTTTGTTTTCGCCCCGTCACTACCCGAGTATCAAGTGCTTTTGCCAAGCACGTTTCTAGAATAATAGTTTATCTGACAACTTAGTTGTGAGGATCTCATTTTTTTGGCCAAAACGATTAGAATGAAGAACACAATATTGACAGGTTGGAGAAATGGACAGTTTGAGAATTGTGAGAAAGTGATTGTTTTAAAAATTCCAATATATAGAATCAATTAAGTTCCAGGAATGTAAAGCATTTCATAGGAATATTTCATAAGGTCAATATTAAGTTATCTAAATCAGACACACTACTTTAGAAGAAGGGGATAATTAAATATTGATATGACACAGACGTCAACTGACAATTATCAGTTGATTATGGTTATCCAGGTTGTAAAAAAATCCTCATGTCCTGAACAGTTTCTCAACCTCCATCTGTGAAACCATATACCGTACTTCATGCTCCCTTTCTCTTTAGGCAATCAATTCTCTTTAATTAAGTACAACATGTTGACAACCGAACGATGTGCTTACAAACATTAGTCAATATATCATTTGTACTCGAATGATCAGAATTGTTCATATGCAAGTATTTTATAATATAATTTCTGGATAGATTACCTATCGAAAATCGGGATAGATATTGCAATCCGTAAGTAATGCCCAGTAAACTTATAACCGAGTATCATAGTTTGCATTTCAGTACCAAAAAGTTGAACACAAATAACATGAAAATCTTTGATATTTATATAAAATGATAATGAATACACATACACGAGGGATGTGTATTCATAGTTTAAATAATTTCTAGGTAGAAATTATTACTGAAGCTATGAATGAAACTTTATTGTTGTGGAATGAATACAGAAAAAATACAAAAATTCTCACCAAGGCCTTGTAATGTAGCTCGTGAATAATTGATACATTCTATGCATCTATTTATGCAGAAATAACCTATATGATGCGAGAGACAAAAATCCTAAAAATAAAGCAAATACAACCTGAAGAAGTAGTAGTCTTAATTTCGCCATAGCCTAATTGAAACAGATTGACATGATTTTGTCCATTTTGTCATCATAATTGAGGCAAGCATACACAGGCCAATAAAAAAAATGTTTTCGAAAACTTTGTTAACTTTAATAGCTGATTTTTATATATTTTTGTGTGCTGAATCCAAATCTGGTCTTAGTTTTTTTGCATCACCGGTAGTTTTTGAGAAATTGACTTTTCTTATTTAATTTAAAATCCGTACGGTATATGGTAAAATTGATAAATCACTATGTTAAATCACTATCATGGTTTTCATTTACAGTAGGTTACTCGAAATAACGATACAGTGTTGTAATGTAGGTTTCACTAGGCAGATGGAATTGGTTTATAGGTACTTCCTTTTTCTGTTTTCTTTGAAGTTTCTTGTGTAGCTTTTCCTGCGATGAGTCGCTTGTTGAGCTTCACGGTGAAGTGACCAACAGTAGTATCCCATCATGTTGATGTTCCAGCGGCCCTGGGAACGTTTTTCCATCAATTTAATATCTTGGTGAAAACGCTCACCCTGCTCCACACTAACATCCCCCAAATTTTCCGGGAAGTAATCAAAATGACTGTTCAAGAAGTGGACTTTCAGGCTCATCAAACATCCTAGATTCTTGAAATTCTTTAACATGTTAGCTACAATGGTACGATATTCTGTGTCTTTTGCATTTCCTAAGAATTTTGTTACAACTTGCTTGAATGATACTCATGCTTCTTTCTCATGTATGGTCATTGTGGTTTCAAAGTATCTACAACATCATTTTTCGAATGTCGGATTCTACAAAGACGCCTTCTTGAAGTTTAGCCTCTGAAAGGTTTGGAAATTTCTGACAGAGAGACTTGAGAAAAGGTATATCTTTAGGCAATGCTTTCACAAACTGTTTCATGAGGCCTAACTTTATATGTAGAGATGGTACAAGGTTTTTGCGGAGAATGTTCTTCTCGCCGGGTTTTGAAGATCCCCTCACAGGCCAGTTCTTTCTGCACCAATGTTGATCCCTTGTTCTACTGTTCCATTCACACAAAAAACATGGAAATATGGTAAAACCGCCTTGCTGACCAAGAAGCATGCATTTTACTTTCAAATCACCACATATCATCCAACCAGGAGCCGAATAGCGAACAACACTACCTCTAGGTTTTCATAGGTCTCTTTCATATGTACAGAATGGCCAACAGGTATAGATGCATAAGTGTTACTATTGTGTAATGAAACAGCTTTTAAACTAGTTTTGTAAGAATTAATAAACAGCCTCCAGTATTCTTTTTTTAATAAATTGATGTGCAAATGTGAAAAAATGGTAGATAATACGGCATAATAAGTGTCATCTTTGGATTTAGCACCCTAAAACACAGGATAATAAGGTATTTTAAGTAAAAAAGTATTTTCATCGTTTGCCTGTGTTATCTTTTTAGTGACATTGAAACCAGTGAAAACCTTGTGTATTGTTCAGGAGTGTATTTGGATCAATGTTTGTCATGGAGAAAACATTGTGAGTGTTTGATTCCTCTACTGAATCAATCGCATTTCGATTGAGAAATCTCAGAAATATACTGAGTACAGATATACTACTCAAACTATACTATACTCAGGCCTACAGTAGAATGCAGTTGGGAATTTGCTTCTGGGGTTCATATTCAGCAACGAAAGATGTTTGTATTGCTCAAAAATGTTATTGAGAACTATGATCAGACTTGAAAGTAAACAGACATGTGTGAATATATTCAAAGATCTTGGGATTTCAACGCTACCTTCCATGTTTATTATGGGAACGGTTTTATATGGTTTCAGAAATATCGACAAGTTTAGGATCAGATCAGACATCCATAATGTAAATACCAGTCAGAAAAAAACACTAAAAGTACCTTATTGCAAAACAAATATTTGTTACAATTCCCCACCCAGTTCAGGGCCAGAATGTTATAACTTATTATATATTGAAATGAAGCTGAAGTTTTTATGATTGTAATTTAATTTGTAACTATAACATATATTTAAATGTGAATGTATTCTTGTATGCCTGTGTATCGTTTACTCAATTCTTTACGTTTAAGAATCCAGAACTGTCGTGAAAAAGGACAATTCCTTTACAATCACGTATTGTCTCAAAGGAAAAATATTATTATTATTATTATTCTTGAGACTTGGAAGAAATGGACATGTTAGACGTCTCCCAAGTACCAAAATAAGGCAGCATCAGATTGTGCTTGCGTTCAAACAAGGTTCAAGATTGTAAGGACAAAAGTGAAAACAGGTTTGAATACATCGATACGAGATTCCTGAGCATCACTATATGGTCACGCATATTCTAACAAATTTTCGAAACAGTCAAGATTCAGCAAAAAACTTCATAACCGATCGTAAGAATAAATAAACTACGTTTATTTATTCTTACAATCGGTTTCGGGGTTTAGCCCATTATCAAGTAAAACTAACTAACTAGCGAAGACCTACATAAATCGAGTTGCTCGTTTAGGGATATATATTTCGGGTTTTTTATTGATTTACTGATTTCCATGGCTTTCAATTAATTCATTTTCTTCTTTTCATTACATGTGTGTAGAATTTTGAGATGATCGTTACTTACCTTTTGTTTTGTTTCTTGAAGATGTTCATACATTGTAGATTTTTTGTCCAAGCAGACGTGATCACGAAGCCTTACGTCATAATTTCTACCGGTTTGGATTGTATATTCTGCAGAGCATTCACCACGTTCTATTCTATTTATACCTGAGTTTTTCATTCTATCTTGTTTGGGTTTTGCACAGAATCTTGCCTAAATTATTATTACTTATGAAAGCTGTTGTTATTTTGTATTTGGAGAAGTAATTTTGGATGTTTTCTGAAAGTTTACCTGAGTAATTTATGCTATTGACATGTATTGTGTTCTCTGATATTCGGGTATATTCCACTTATTAGTGTTCTATGAGTTTCATCTAATATTATCTTTTCTATAAGATAAACTGGTACCTGATTGTTCAACGCAATTTGTTTGATTATTTTCAGTTCATCTCAGAAATTATTTTCAGATGAATGGATTGTGAAAGCTCTATGCATCATTGACCTAAAAGCGGCTAATTTATGTGAGAGTGGACTGAAAGAGTCAAAGGGAATTGTACAGTCTGTGAAGGTGTTTTTTCGGTGGATACTGAATTGAAAACTATTATTAACTCTTGAAATATTCAAATCTAAGAAAGTAAGCTCTTTGTTCTGTTCGATTTCTACTGTGAATT
>WOGR01008077.1:0-12033 GCA_015342045.1 Leptinotarsa lineolata | reverse complement strand
TGTTGGGGATGATTCAAGAGATTAATTCGTTATAGAATAGCAAGCGAGAGTGGACGTGGTAAATAAGTGAGAGTGTTTGATTTCATAGAGTGATCACCAGTAGACAGTGAAGAGAAAAGGAGGAACGGAACACCCATTCTTTCGCCTTTCATTCTTATCCCAGCGTCTACGTATACCTTGGTCATTCTTCTGTCCCCCCTCTCCTCCAGCAACATTCCTTGCAGCCAGGAGAGTATTTTTTCCTCTCCTTATACCCTGCCGTCCATCTTTCTCCTACCATTCATGGTGTATGACCCTCGCTTCAACATGAACTGGTGCCATATCCGAGATCTCTCCGAGCGCTGCCGACGGTGCCGTCCTGTATGCTCCACATGAAGCAAGCGGGAAGGGCCTTTGTATCAATCATTATTCATTATATAAGCTACGACCAAGTTTTTCTTTCTTGAAAAATAACACTTATTTTGTAGGTTTTCCAAAGTTGAGTTAATGTTTTTCATATCGTTTACCTTCATTCCTGGAAGTTGTATGAACCTGCAGCTTATTTCTGTATATATTATTTTAGAAAGAATATAATCAATTATATCCATGTCACAACCTTTGTTTCACACAATTAATTGCCAAAAAACACAACAATAATGAAAGACGTGAACTTAGATTTTGAAGCAAATAATAATCAAACAAATTCATTGGATATAATGAAAGCGGAGTTTTAGTGTCGGCTGTATCGACAAGTGGACTTGTGATTCTTGTTCCCACAGTTAAACGGGAAGAAAATTCTCCACTAGAATTAAATAGCGCAGAAGCAATTTTTTAAAATCAGGGAATTATCTCAATTTATTTTTGGTAAAAAAGCAGTCAGCTCATGATTATGGTTTCATGTCACCCACCAGCGAAAAATTCGACAAATTCCTTTTTGAGTAAATAAAGGTGCCAAAGGAAAATATGCGAGACTGTTCAGGAGTAAACAAATTTCTTCGAATTATAAATCTTCTCTAAAAAATTATAACTCGATTTCTAGTGGTCATTAAAAAAATACACTTGTTCTGCTCGTTCACTAGACACCTTGAAAACTATCCGCTCCAGGATGTGTAAAGCTAACGATGATGAAGTGTCTGATCACTCGGAATGCTGTGGGCCGACTGGGCAGACTCCAGTGCAGTGTTGCCAACCGAACAAAATTGTTTTGGGTGAGATTCATGTCAAAAATTTCATCTAAATGAAAAATCCTTCAGTACCTGAAGTTGCACGAAATGCTGCAGTTCAGTGCAAAAAATAATAGAAATGAATAAGGTTTTTGGGCCTAACATTTCATTTGCAACTGCGGCAGACATTACTAAGGTGGATGCTGCACTGCCGCATCGCAATGTTCCACTTTATCTTCTGTATTTCTCACTTCTCTACGAAGGTGTAAACTGCCATGTTTTCGAGAAAAACAAAGCGTAGATCAATTGGTAATTGAGACACATGCGATGAAACTTTTAGGGACTTGGTTGGTTCAATCGGTCACACGAAAGAATAACATTCTTAAAAATTTGTCGTACAACTTAGTTTTGGATTCACAACTGACTGCATATGAATTTCCTGAAACAATTTCATCTCTCATCACTGTACTTTGTTGCTGACCGTACTAACTAATGCATTTTTTAACGAATCGTCGGTAATTGGATGGATTGTCTATTGAATAGATGTATTATAAATATTACCTTTTTCGAAAAAAATGGTGTCATGGTGAACAAATCGATCGACTGAAATCTTTTCATCTCTGTGGATAAAACGTTCTATAATGTGTCTTAAGGATTTACAATGCCATCTATTGTACGATCAGTGTAACAAATTGCATCGCGTGTATGGACCGTTCGCAGATTTTACTTGTTATGCGATTTGCTGGCAACACTGCTCCAGTATGTTAGGTAATCATGATTGTGCAAACTAAAAGTGATTTCTACGGAGCAACCTTCACGGCTGCACCCACCATATAATAATGGCTGCATTGACAACCATCACTTGTTCTCTACCATTGCTATTGCTACAATCTAACAGTTTTATATTACAATGTCAAAGTAGCAATGCGGAAGCGCGACAAGGATGACTGTCCGATACGCTTCTTGATCTCGTGCCGTAACCACCGTTTTATACGGGGTAATCAGAAAATCATGCTACATAACGGTTTGTTTTTCAAAGGAACTGTCGGTGATTATTAGAAAGTTTATTCATCTTCAGAGCAGGGTTTTTCAACTAGTTCGGGGTATTTTTCCAAAAATTGGTAGTACTTACAGGCAATAAATATGCGACTCTCTTGTAACACATGGGCTGGAAAGTCTCAGGGCCTAAGAAAGATAACACGTTATGTATTTGTTCAAAATTGGCTTTATTCATCAACGTAATCTCCATCAAGAGCCACACAATCATTCCAGCGCCGCTTAACATTTCAATACCACTTTTGTAGAACGATTTATCTTTTCCCTCAAAATTCGAGCGAAATTTCTTATCAGTTAGCATTATTTTGGGGTCTGCGAACAGCCAATAGCCGCTGGGAGTCAAATCCGGCGAATACGGTGGATGTGGGAGCAATTCGAAGTTAAATTTATGTAGTTTTGCCATTGTTTTGATTGACTTGTGACACGGTGCGTTGTCTTCATGGAACAATTTTTTTTGCCTTATGCGGTCGTTTCTTTGCAATTTCGGCCTTCAGACCCTCCAATAACGCTATATAATATTCACGGTATTTCTCTTCACAAGATAGTCGATGAATATTACATCAGGCACATCCCAAAATACCGAGGCCATAACCTTTGTAGCCGACTGTTGTGCTTTCGGGCGATTTGGATGAGATTCACCAGTTGCTCTCCACTCAGATGACGATCGTTTTGATTCCGGAGTGAAGTAATGGATCCATGTTTCATTCACTGTCACATATCGACGCAAAAAGTCCGGTTTGTTATGTTCAAACATGGCCAAACATTGTTCAGAATCATCAAGACGTACTTTTTTTTGGTCAACAGTGAGCTAGTGCGGCATCCACTTTGAATAGAGCTTTCTCATAGTAAAATGTTCATGCAATATAAATCCAACACGTTCTTTTTTACAATGTCAGCTAACACACAACTTCTACTTTCGATCATTCAAAACCATTTTGTGGATTTTTCCAATGTTTTCCGGTGTAACTGCCCCATTTGGACGTCCACTGTGTTCTGCATCATCGGTATATCTACGACCACGTTTGGAGTCAGCAAACCAACGTTTAATTGTTGTTTCTAATGGATCGGCGTCATAACACTTTTCAAGCCATCGCTTCGCTTAAAGGGAAATTTTCTCATCAAGAAGTAGTGTAAAATTAAACCAAGAATTTTTTTTGATCCATTGTTTTGAAAATAGCAAAATTAGTGTCACTCCCAGCACAATGACTCACAAACTTATGAATAGAATATCATGAAATTCAACAGCTTTTTTTCGAAGGTAAGTACTAACTGAAAGAGGGGTGAATGCAATAAGACTAGTGCCATCTATGTGTTAAGCTCGACACTTTTTAGCCCATGTAGTACTATTGAATTTCTCATCAACGGGATTTTGTGAATGTGCCAAAGCTTCATCGATTTATAGTAGAAGATTCAGAAGAACTTTTCAACAGTATACAAATTAAACGACTTTTACTCATTTAGGGTTTTCAAGCCATGGCTCCCCTAAAACAATCTAAACCTTATTTATTTAATTATTTTATTCCAAAATAACTACAGCAATCGTAAGTATTCAACCCAATGAGATTAAAGATATTTGGTAAAAAACTTGAATTATAAAACGCAGACATTGGCTTCAAATTAAGACTATGTGACGCAATTGGATGTTACTTGATGAAAAGGCATGATAATACTTTATTGTAAGGATATTTCCACTGAAGAGCTTTACTTCACTATTGAGTGAAAATCATTATACCTACATATAATAAAAGTGTAACTGATCGCTACAGTACTTTTTAGTAACTTTTTCATTAACCAAAAGTACTTGTACTTTTTCTATTACTCATTTGAAAATATTATGTTTTCAATCACTTGTAGGTCACAATACTTTCTGTGTACAGTGTTTTTAGTCACTGTCACAGTATAAGTTACAGTATCCCCTAGCAACTGTGAAATGTTTTGATATGATCTGTATCTATATCAAAATGCCCAAAAAAACCGCTATAATACAAATAGGCATAGTTCGGAGACGAATTTCAATAGATATTCAAAATAAACAAAACGGTTGGTAAATATTTCTCTGATTGAAATTTGAAAAAAATCATGTATATTTCGTATCAAATTAACCCACTTTAAAAAAATCAAAATTGTTTCAAAATACGACAATTGTCAGAACTGGGTACTTCCGTCTTCTAACGACTCATATTAGACAGATATTTTTTAATTTTGACTGTGACATAAATTCATGAATACTTTACTGTGAGCAATGTGTGATGAACTAATATTTTAAACAGTAATCAAAATCGTCCTAGCTGTATCAATGTGTTCGATGTGCTCAAAGGAATAAGATACGTAAACAGAAGAATCTGTTTACATTCTACATTCAAAAATTGTTCAAATACGATATGTTGCAACCTCATATTGATGTTGTATATTTCAATATTGAAATTAATTTTTGATACTCCATTTAGAAAAAAAATTAATCTAAATCGTTCCTAAGTCACTGAACGGGGTAATCGAATACTTGGATTCGAAACTTGGTTACTCAAAGCTGGTTGAGTTTTTTAGTGCGATTCTCGTCACGTAGTCGGTTAGAAAGATTATTCAGATTACAAACTTCAACAATTACTCTTTACTTCGTTTGCCACAGCATCATTATAAATCTTAACAAGAAACAAAATTCCATATCTGCGATCTGACTTTTTTCTCGTCTCGAGCTCGTTTGTCTCCTTTACTTTTTATTACGAATTTTATAGTTGGAGGAATATGGAGCGCAAAGGAGCGGTTGCGATGTCTGGTAATCTTGATCTGTCCAAGTTTGTAGTTTTCTCAGCTGTGAAACAACTTCAGTGAATCATTTCAAGATACAGGGGATTCAAAAAATTTTTGGAAATCTGTTACATCTGAAAACAAATTGTATCATTATCACCGACTTACTACTGCCGTACATACTGTAAATACTACAACTCTAATTCTTTTGTTTTAAGTAACTCCAATTTATTCAAATCACAGGATGTTGGAAAATTGATCAGTTTCCTGACTACTAATCGCCTCTATATTAGAGGAGGTAAGTGGACTTTCTTTAAGTCTTCAGAAGATGAGTTAATCAGTCGTAGAGCCGAGCTCACCTTGAAGTCCTCTGGCTTTCTTTGACGATGAGCTTTCCGCTTCAATTCAGTGATATCTTTCTTCGTCAAGTTCTCTCTTCCTGAATTTCTTTTCCTTTTCAGAATTCTACAGAAAGATTCTGGGCCAACTTCCTTATTTCTTCTACTTTCATGTCCAACAAACATTGGCTCTGGTTTTAACTAGCAGGGAAAGTTGCACTAAAAAGCAGAGGACAAACCTCTTAGAAAGCCTCCTGATATACGCTGATTGGGTCTTCTGTAGAGCCCATCGATGACGTCTTTGTAAGGGGAGATGTTTTTACCTTTACTTTAATAGTGTTAGTGTCTTCTACGAACAGGGCATTTTTTTACCAAGTATTATTCAAATAAAGAAGAACTAACCGAACCAAACTAAGAACCAAAACTAGTGATAATATTTTCACACTAGCCAAAAGTAAATCCTGGCAATATCCATGCTTAAAAGCTCCTAACCAATGTTCCTTTATGGAGCTGATCTCAACGGATCTAAATCTGAACATATTTACTGAACTATGTGGTGTTTGGAAAGTACGTTTACTGATGACTGCCATGGAAATGATAGTTGAGCGTATCTGGTGGAGTTGATTAACACTAATTTTTTTCTCCAAGCTTCAACTTGAATCGGAGCTGTTACGTGGAGCTACGGCTAAATACAAGAATCTCCTTGATAAACATTTTTTATGAGTTTTTCTAGCGGAAGAAATTTTCCAGAAATCAGCAGCTTCCTTC
This sequence comes from Leptinotarsa lineolata, assembly GCA_015342045.1. Lineage (NCBI taxonomy): Eukaryota > Metazoa > Arthropoda > Insecta > Coleoptera > Chrysomelidae > Leptinotarsa > Leptinotarsa lineolata. The sequence goes on along the minus strand of WOGR01008077.1, from coordinate 5,984 downwards.
AGTCGTAATCTATGAACCTGCTTTTTCAATTCCACTGTATAATTCTGAATTTGTCATTGACCAACAATCTTGACTCTCTCAGATATAAGGCTATTTCACAGTGACGATTGATATTATCAAATCATAAACCATATAATAATCTCTTTGTATTCGATCCTAGATCGTGGTAGACCGTACTGCATATTAACAGTTGTTTCAATCATAACGCAATAACAATAAAAAAGGAAGCCGTTATACAGCACGCTGGACTGCATGACGCTATAAAACAAATAAAATTCATGATTGATCGTAATGTGTGAAAAATAACAATCTTTTTCTGTGATAGGATTTTATATTAACTTCACGGGTAGAATTTAATATCCGTGGCGGTTGAGCAAAAACAGGTAACTACGAGTGCTGATTAGTAACACATCTGAGTCTGTTCATGCTTAAAATTGAAAGATCTGAATTCTGAAAAATATTCAATTAGCTTTCATTGGCAAATTCATTCAGTCTATGATTTGCTAGAATTCCCAAATTAGGACAAAATTTTATTCCCTATGAAAAAATTATGTCTTCTGTTGTTCACTTATTTTCGAATACAGTGAAACTATCGATATTTTTAGTGTTTTTCAATTTTTCCTTGCGAAAGCAGATTCGTCAAGTGTTACTTTTTAAACTTGAGCATCTTATTCACCAAAAACTAATTTTAGGTCTAAATAACCTTCAGCAACGTTATTTGAACACCAACCTGCTTGGAGTACATTGATATTACTTTCGAATGCGACAAACATGTTGAAGAATATCTGCGAAAGCAATAATCATTAAAAATGACCTAACTGCCTTTTTTGACATTGAACCAAATTTTCAAAGGCAAAACTGGAAGCTCTGGCGTTAAATAAATCCACGAACAAGCACTTTTCCCAATTACTAGAACTTCAATGCTCTTCCCAAAGCACGTTTCACCAACCAAATTGGCGTCTTTTTAGAAAAAGCGCTTGTTTTTTAACCAAACTTTGTTGATCCTGACAGAAATTTCAATTCGCCTTATATAAAATACCGGATTTTAGGTCTATAACCTATTGATTTTCATTTCAAAAATGCGCAATTTTTTATGTCTACGTTTTTGATTAGGTAATGTATGATTGAAAGAGTGCAATATTGATTTTTATTGTAGAAGATTTGAATACAGTGGATAATTTAGAAAAATATGCCATAATCACCTTTTTGTGAAACATTTCGCAGTTTCTTCTTAACAAAAATTTTTATATGTTCCTTAGTTTTCTTTACTGTTCCGGAAGTAATATCACAATTACTGTTCCGGTAGCATTTTTTATTTCAGAATCTTCTGGGTACATCATTGAGTTACTTGAAATAAAACTTCGCAGAAAGTTTGATTGAACAAATTCGTTTGGTTACTTTCACAAACTCTCATGTAGGCAGTAAGAAAAACAAAGTGAACCTATAACAACACTGTATGATTTTGACTGCATTAATTTGGCTATTTGATAATGTTGATAACAGAATGATTGTGTTATTTTCTCTGATGTCTTAATTGCTTGGAATCGGTTAGAGCGTTTTGTCAACCATCAGAAAAAATGGAAATGACCATTGTTAACTGATTATTTAGGCATCCCTCATCGATTTCACATCATAACACTAATAAATAAAATAAATTGAAATACCTATACTGAACAGAAACCAGTTCCAACATAACCTTCGTTCTTCTAAAACGAGCTTGACTTAATAGCTATGTCTAGCTGTCATAAATAAAATTACTCCAGTCAATTAAAATAAAATACTATTCTTGTCTCTCCTACCCCCGATTTCCCAGACAGACATGCTCTCGACACTTGTGAGACGCATTTAACTGTTTCTTTGACACCATATCACGTGAAATGTCGAAAAGGGCAGACGAGAGAACATAAACAATTCCGAAATCAACTCCATTACTAATGTTTTCACAGCTTGGATAATGTTTTAGGTATTTTTAGAATTCTTACGATTTTAGTCTGGATAATTCTTTACTCTTTTTTGAAGAAAGGGCCAGCCTTAGTTCGGATTTATGAAATGTAAAAATGACGGAATTGTTCATGATTGAGTTTTTGATGGTGAGATTAGTGAGAACATCTCATTTGAGGAATGAGTTCAGGATACTGTCTGTCGAAAATAGGCGCAAAATATGTGCAATATCATTTATTCACAGGCTTCTTAATAATAGACTGAACTCACCTCATTTATCATCGGTAATTAATCTTCACGTTCCAACCAGAAGGATAAGATTAAATACGATGTTTTATATACAGAATTTCTGCTCTATAAGTGCCCCACTTGCAGGTATGTTACGTCTCGCAAATGAACTGAATGTAATAATCGATATAGATTGGACAGATCTCTAAAAAATTAAAGGAAAAAAGTTATTATACAGCTAGTGGGAATGTGGGATCATCACACTTATTAATCGACTCCGTCAGTAACTGACTTATGTTGTTATGTTTTTTTTAGTGTAATATATTGTATGTAATAAGGTCATCCTTGTAATTAGACCTTTGTGATCTGTTAGGCTGAATAAATAAATAAATGAATAAATTTCACGTAAAGAAACCCAAAATAGCATAAGTATTTTTTTATGCTCGTTTTTTTTGGGTTTATAACCTTCCACAATCTGAAAAAATGAAAGATAAATCAATAGAAAATCTTTCAGATTGTAGAAGGTTATAAACCCAAAAAAACACCATAACATATTGAGTTCTCCACAATTGTTTTGCAACAATTTATTGAATGAATTGGAATTGGGTAATTTTCTCCTGAATCCAATATCTGATCATTCATAACATATCTGATCATTCATAACATTCATGCCTTTGAAAATTCCTTCAACATTTCAGAAGGCAATATTTTCAGTTCAGTTTTTTGGAAAAAACTCTTTTCATTGTAGTTTTCTTTCTTATTTTATTTGAAAGTTCCCCATATTTTCATTTTTCTTTTTAAAACGTGCTCCTCCTAAGATCACTTTGAAGAAGTCTTACTTGATGCTGAGTTATTTTTGAGAATTCCGGTCATTCTAGGAGAATTCCTGAAGAAACACGAAAATCTTAAGTGAAGCAAATGTTACATTTTCTCCAATTTATACAATTTTCTCTTTGTGCTGTCTTGATGTTGGTATTTTCTATTTCATCTAGCACTATTCTCATTCATAGCCTTGCCTTGACTTCTGTAGTGCAGCCTTAAACTTTTTTAATTTACCTGAACACCTTGTAGAATAATCAATGACACCTTTTATCGAGTCGGTAATATTTCTTATGAAGAAGTCAATAAATCTGAAGAATAATATAAAAGATCGTCACAGTAATGCCTAATTCCTTTGAAATTATTACGTCCGGAACGAATGATTTCCATTTGAGTAGAAAAATGATAAGTGTGAGTATCTTAAAAAAGAAAAGAAAAATTTACTTCAACAGCTGCAACTTCTGTCAGCTTTCGACACATTATCACATGATATGTGTGTTTGTTTATCTCCATTATTCGTGATTGATGCAAAACCAAATTCTTATCTAGTTCTGAAAGATTTTGATATTATCCAGAGTTTTTTCATTTTCTGAGTTAATTTTGTCTTCAACAGTATTGTTAGTGATTGACTAAGAGTTATTCTTCCTCACAACTGTATTTGCATCTGTGTTCAGTTACTAACTCAGAACTCATGAAGAATAAAATAATTTGCACTAATTTGTATGATTTGTGCTGGATCTGACTGGAGAAACAATACTATTAGGCAAGATGATGACATTAACGATGAATTAGAAAACTAGGAAAACTAATGCACAAAATCAACAAAATGAAAGAGTTTGTAAGTAAATTTATAAACGTACCTATTGAGTTTTTTCCAGGAACTCTAGAATCTCTAGGATTTTCCTGCCATCTCACTTCGGATTCAGTATAATTTTTTTTAGGTTGATCTTAGGAATTGTTGAATGGTTCACTGAAGTTTTCGATTTGTTATAATAAATATTTTTCTAATCAAGTGGGTCTATCCAAGTAACAATCTGTAGAGTAATTGACGACTTTAGATATTTTGACATCATTAGCATGTTTAGAGCGATGAAATAGAAATAATATGCAAATTGGTTGTAGAAAATACATACAGAGTTTGAAACGAAAATTCTTTTTTATCAAACGTCACTTGAAAAATCCATACTAGTTTGAAATCTCGTTTGGTGTATAGTGATACAGTACTGATGACGAACAAATGTTGATTTTTATAAACCTACGATGTCTTATGTGGTGAAATACAATGTTTAAAACATTTAACGGACACAACACACTTCAATGTTTTCAACTCGAAAACATATATTCCAAGTTTTTTTTGTCGATATAATAGAAGCAGATATTAAGTATTTATTAAAATTCTCAACCTTCACTTCTTATTCAACCAAAAAAACTTGAGAAACAGAATGTTTCAAAACTCCTCGCCATTCATCACCTTTTATGACATACGTACAAGGTTGCTCAATTTAAATAAAACGTCATTGTTTGCAATAAAAATGTTCTTCAAGTGCATTTCAGCCAAATATTCTGTATGAAATATTAACTGCCAGGCTCTCGTTAATGATTTCCGAGTGCCGTGAGTGAATGTCTTCACGTCTAGCTGACTTATAGATCGATCATTATGTAATCTAATCGTTTTTGTGTATACTCAAGATTTTGTGCAGATAAAAAACTGCAGGAACTATCCGATTAACGCTTACCACTTTCAAAGCTGATGATTTATATAGGAATTCTTAGCTAATTGTTTCACATTTAGAACTGAACGTTCATTGACAGAGCCGGATTTGGAAGTCTGGAGGCCTCGGGGCAACGAAGTAGTGGAGGCCCCTAATTGTTAATTATTTTCCAAACAAAAGAAATATTTTTTTCTGTCAAGTCTTTCTAAAATGTATTCTCAACAAATAAAGTCATTCCAAGAAAGAATGTAGTATTTTGTCACAAACAGATATAATTTATTAAAAACTAAATAACCGCGTTAACGAATGGAACTTCGCGAGCTTTTTTCGACGAAAAGTCGTTAATGATTCCGCTGAAGTTAGGCTCCCGGAGCTGCAGGTTGACATTTGTTGACTAATTTCATTTCTCTCAATATGAATAAGTGACTGTATTCAATGACTCAAAAGTTGATTTTAGAGCAATTATATCATTTAATTCAACTTTCACAAGTATTTAATCGCACTTTGAAAGTAAGGCCTCGTTAATCCATTGCTCGCACAAGTTTAGACTTCTGAGGCTTGACGTTCGTCAGCTGGTTAACGGAACGAACAATTACAAAAACAACTACAATTTCACTACTTTCACTTGCTATCGCGGATACGTCTAAACTAAAACTGAATCCTGGGTTTTCCTCTGCAAAGCCTCATATAACCTGGCATTTTCCTCACCTATATATTTTCACGCCGCTGAATGATTTCTCGTTGCTTTCGGTATTGCCGCCACATTCCGTTTTCCTCATTCATAATATTCAATTAGAACAGACTCGATCATTTCCCCTCCAAAAAAATTATATTTCACTTTTATTTATTTATTATACAATTTAAAAGTACTAGTATGACAATAGTGCCTTTCCACACATTTATTAATACACTGCATGCTTTTTATAAACTTCATATCAAGGCTTTACTTCATTGTCTCAGTTATAACATTTTATTTCGTTTTCATTTCATTTTGGTGACGTGGTATATGAAATTATAACTCTATGTTTTGATGTAATGTGTATATGGAAAGATGGAATTCTATGTGGAATATTTCTTCAGTTAGTTATTTCTATGTCTGTCACTGTCCCCTTTTTTGTAAATCAAAAATTACTATCGAATTGAACCTCACAGCGGAACCCACCTTGTTTCATCATTTGTTGAGACCGTGATGGTCTTCAGATGATTATATTTCGAACAGAATTTAATTTTAAAATAATTCCGAAACAACTGGATGTATTAAAATTTATCAAGAGAGAGAGACAC
>WOGR01008076.1:0-12035 GCA_015342045.1 Leptinotarsa lineolata | reverse complement strand
TCAATTTGATGAGTCATCCGCCTTATAGTCCTGACTTGGCAAAGGATGGCAACGTTTTTCGTCACCTGAAGAAGCAGTTGCTGCATTCAGAATGCATGTTTTGGAGATACCTTAATCAGAGTGGCAAAAGTGCTTCGACAATTGGTTCAAACAAATGCAAAAGTGTATAGATCTTCATGAGGAATATTTTTAAAAACAATAAAGTGATTTTCAATGATTAGTATTTGTTTTTGTTCTCTAATCCCGAAATATAAAAGGCAACCCCCGTATGTTATTAAAAGACTAGATATACTTTGATGCCTGCAATAAAGGAAAATAATTTTCATTTTCGATTTCACTATCTTATCATTTAGGTTCAACGATTTTTTGTAGCTTATCATCTCTGCTTGTTATCTGTCATTCGTCTCAGTAGCCCACGATTTCTTCCCGACAAAACACTGTGAGTATTCAGAGTTCCTCGGGAACCATTTTGAGAAGTGCCATTTTTTTCTTCGCCACTTTTGAAATGAGCACGTCTATCGGTTTGGTAGTATCATATAGCGAGGGGGCGTTTAGAATGATTATCCCCGTTCCAACCACACAAGCCACAGAAAATAGCCACAAGAAGAGACGATCCAAAACCATTGCCACGTATTTCCAATCTTCTTCCACCTGCAAAATATCAATGCTAGATGAAAATATTCCTTGTTCTCGCTTTCGGAAATGATATTTTCAATAATAATAATAAAGGTTTTTATTTCCCATCATAATAAACTTAAATGAACTACAAAATATTCAACATGGTGGGAAAAGGCCGGAGATCAGATAAGCTGCTGGCAGCCCCTGTTATTATTCTCAAGCCGAAACAAAAAAAAAATCAAAGATAATGATTAATGCTCGTAGTTGCAGAGGCAACGTAAAAAAAGTATCAAGTATATAATTTCATAAGAATGAATATAAAAGCAATAAAAATGATAAAACAAAAGAGAAATAACTATAACCCTGTGCTCAATTCATCGTCTACGTCTTATTCCTAAAATGAGCCGAACACATGCGTTTTGTGTGACTTGTATTCGTCGTTTATATTCTGAGGTGATACATGAACCATAGACAAAATCTCCATAATTGAATTTTGAAAGAATTGAAGAAGTGATTTTGTTTTTTTATTAGGAAATTGCCTATTGCTGAAAATTACAAGCAACAAACTATTACAAGCAACATCAGATTTGATAGAAATTCCTTTCTCAACTGTACGTAAAATAGTCAATAACGAACCTTATGAACGCAAAACGGGATGTGATACAGGATTACTAAAACCTTCAGATGTTCATCTGATAAAATCATTGAAAAAAACAATATACGACTGTTACAAAAGCAAGGAGATACCTACAATTCAAACCATATGGAAGAAATTGAATACTTCCGGCCATAACGTGAGCTGCCTTAAACCATTTTGAATTATCTAAATGAACTATTTGTTCAGGCTAGTCTCATCTCACCTACACAGTAGGTTTATGGAATGACACCTATCAGTAAACAACTACTCCCCTGGCTGATACCACGAAGGGCGTTGGATTATATCCGACAGGTGTCAGTGCAGGATTCTTCACAAAAGTAATTCCTGCATATGCAGTTGGCGATACAACTTCCTTAATCGATTTTCAATTATTGGAACACACTTGCAGACCGGTTTAAGACTCTTTGGCTACTCGTCAGTGCGAGGTAGTGTCTATCATCAACCTGAAGTCGATGATTTCCGATAATTAAAAATCGATTTCCTTTCACAGTATCATTCTTCCAACTAGGCAGAAGTGAACGTCCGAAAACGTCGCCTCAGTCTTCAAGTATGCCCATGTACTATAGGAATTAAACCATTTTGTCAGTATAGCGAATATTCATTTTGAATGAGTAATTTGTTTTCAATCTTTAAAACACCTATTCAGACATTGCTTTGTATTATAGGAAAATAAAAGACCGTATCTTTTTAGAAGGCTAATATTATATGTAGGGTCTAGCTTTGAATTTGAATTTGAAATTGGAACCTCCAAAGAAGGGATTTACTTACATTTTCGAAAGAATCCTTATTCCTAACATGTTGAGCAATGAATCGGGAGTCCGCAATGGTTTTGTCCATGTCGTGGAGTTCTGATTTGTCAAACGATGGACTAATATCACTGGTGCCATCGAAAGTATTCGTCCTGCAACTCGCAGGACTGTACAAATCCTCGTCGCCTCCAGAAAGAGGCAGTGGAAATGGTGGTTCCCCGAAGCAAGAACCTAGTCCTCCAGTATGTTGGACATCAAACCTTCAGAAAAAAAATAAAATCACAAGTTGAAAATTGAAGACTAGAATAACAAGTGTTGTTTTTCGAAACATCTTGTGAATTTTCTCTTACCTAGAGGGTGGAAGACCTAGATCGAAACTGTCAAAAGACGTTTTCTCGAATGGCTTGCATTTCTCCATCATGGGAACTTGGATGACATCAGTTAAAATACATTCTTGGTTCCTATCGTCGTCATCTTTCTTCGGCCTCTCGATGAATAGGAATTTCGGAAGTATATCGATGAAGAATGTTTTCACCCACGGGGCAAGTTTGTGTGTGACTGGTGATCGAAAATTAACATTCAGAACTGCGATGGTGACAACAACTGATAAGGTGCATAATAACATAGTGAAGAGCAAGTATTTACCTGAAAATTAATAAGGATGATGATTTGTTAGCACAGGTTACTTCATTCAAGGTTGTCAAAAAAGACCACGCAAATCTGAAAAATATGCTCCAAAAAAGTCAAAAACATTACCTTCTGAAAAAATTCAACAATTTTTAAAAGTTGTACCTGATGAAAAGTATTTGCTGATGAAGGTATGAATTGAAAATTGTTATCGAGCATGCCATTGTGATGAACTTCGAAAATTAAAAATTGATGACATGTAAGATCTTAATTCGGCCCTTTTGAAAAAATTACCCGATACTAAAACCAAGGTTCCTAGAAATTTCACAGTTACAGGAGAAATTTACCAAATTTACAAAAAATTTGTGAAGCTTCAACCACGCACAAATGAAACACGTTTTTTTTTAATTACAAAAATAGCAAATGTACGAAACAGCCTGTGGGGATAAATAAATTTGGCACCATGGTGAAAGAAATAGCGAAATTTTTGCAATTACCGAACCCTGAATTATATACTGGCCACTGTTTCCGAAGGTCACCTGCGACTATTTTAGCTAATGCAGGGGCAGATCTTTTAACTTTGAAACGCCATGGGGGTTGTAAATCCAGCAATGTTGCTGAATCTTGTATCAACAACTCCATAGCTAACAAAATGAAAATTTTAAAAAGTATAATAGAATCCATTCAGCCTCCAGCGCCATTAGAACCTGAACACAACAACGCTGTGGAAGATCAGTACGTTTCCCTATCAACTTCAACTTCAACCGCAGCTAATATTTCAATTACCGAAAACATATTGAAACAAAACGACCTACCAGGAATTACTTCACAAAATTGTTCAAATATAACTTAATTACTATTTTAAATAAAATATAAAAATGAGTTAATAACATATAAATATTATTATATATGTATTTTCAATACTTGAAAACAACGCAACCGTAGAAAAAGTACAGTGTACAATTCGTGAGAAAATGACATATTTCTCACTCGCTTTATTTGCGGCACTCGCCTTCGACTCGTGCTAACAAACCTCTGCGCTCGTGAGAAATATGTCGTTTTTACCACTTGTATAATATACTATTACTTACATTATTTTTTATTATCAGTCAGTGCATTCGATTCAAAGTAGAAATAGCGTTTTGACCATATATTATTTTGTCACCATTCTATCTCAGAATTTTTTAATTCATCTTTATTCTCTTTCAAATGATTAGTTTAAAATCTATGAGATTCTTAATTCTGTAAGCATATATACACAATCTATAAAGTGAATTGTATGTTCTTTTGTGTTTTCAAGTAAATAACCAAATTTTGACAAATAATATTGATTTCGAGTTCTTCCACCGATCTATCTCCAATATTCAATTGAATGAGACAGAATAAAAAGTAGCAACTGAAAAATAGAATTCCAGTACGTGAATCGTAACAGAAAAATACAGCTAATGTGTATTCAAAGAAAAAATTTATTGTCAATAATGAAACTGACAAATCCAGTGAACTGCATTTTAACCATTACTTCAATGATGCATGTAAAATGATTCTACTTATTATGTAAGTTGAATTATTACTCAAATAAAAACTAAAAATATACAAAAGATTTGTTTCAATTCAAATCAAAATAATATCAAATTCAGGATGGTTCAGAAAGATCTCAAAATATTTTTAGAAAAGATATGTTTTTATTCCTTGTCAAATTTTGTGAAAAAGAAAGATTTTGAAAGACATTTTAATTTATATCCTAATATTATTTTGTAATGAGTATCATTCACATTATTACGCCAAAATGTCTAACTAAAAGAAATATCTGTGATACCTTGTGTGAACTTACCTGATACAAGCAGCTTGACTCAATCCTTTTTCAATCATTTCAGGAAATAAAGAAATTAAGGTGAGTATGGTGGAACAGAGAGGATGTACTGGGGACTGGTAGAAAACAACTCGTTTTTCCAAAAGGAGCAATTTAAATAACAATACTGCTTTGTGCTTCCAGTGTAAAATGAAATCTCGTGCAGACAATCCTTGAACATTGAAAATATTAATAAAAACGTTTATATCCAACGACGATCATTCTTTATTTTTAGTCAAAAATAAGTAAAAACTCACAAAGATGTGCATTAATAACAATGTATTGCACCCCATCAAGAACAACGTCACAACTATAACAAATTCGAATTAATGCTAGTTTTGGCAAGGCAAAGTATAGGAAGCATGTGAAATAAGTAACTTAATTCATCAATAATAAAGGTATGTACTGCACTAATTACCGTTTATGAACAATTAAGAATATGATTTCACAATATAAAAGTATTATGTTTTCTCTGAATCGTAAAATAAATTTAATTGAAAAATGAATATCTTTTAGGAAATATTACTTTTTGGAAAAAACCTTTTGGCTTCCTACTCATTGTATTCAACTTTGAATTGCTTGTATATTTTGCCTTCTATGTATCTAAGCGCAATAAATAAAGTATTATTATTATTGTATAGAAATTGGGAAACTTTCGTAGAAAGGAATGAAAACTTGAATACATCAGAATTATCAAACCAAATCTTGACATCTCAAAAAAAATATTCTCTTTTCGATTTAAATGGAATTTCTATTGCTGGGATTGAATTCCCTAACCTTATGAATGTTTTTATGAACTGCACATGCAGATTTTTCTCTTCCGGTGACGAAGTCGTAAAATTTGACAGTGTTCTATGTAAGTGTACTATTTCTGTGCATGATCTATAACAGCTTTTTTCTAACTGTTTTGAAATTTATGAAGATTTAATAACACGGAAATCACCTTTTCTCATTCATACTGAAATTGAAATATTGTTCACAGAACTGCTATACAACATAATATCGAAGAGCATTGATATAAAATTTCACTCACAAGAAAAACTTTAAATCTCCATGCATAGGTACTTCGAAGTTCATGGTAGAAACACTTTCAAAGTTATCAAAAAAAGTGCTGATGAACAGCTAAAGGTTGAATATTATCAACTAGCGACGCGCCCCGGCTCCGCACGGGCGCAATGCTAATACTAAATATACTACAGAATATCTTTATAAATTACGTTCACAGCTTTTTGTCACTAGACAATACAAATATGTTTTCTTCAGTTTACTCTTGAAAGAGCGACACCACCGCAACCGCGGTGATACCGGGTATTGAAGATAATTTTATAAATGCGCCTTTTTCCCCCGCGGCTGGCGTCTTACTTGGAATATTTCAAAATCATTTTTTATTGCACATCTGGAACATAAATCGAACCTACATACAAAATGTCAGCCTCCGAAAATATATCCCAAGACTTAAAATCAAAGTTTTTTTCCAAATATTAAAAACAATATAAATAATGATTTTAAAAAATGGTTCCTTAATATTAATAATTAGTGGTTGAAAAAATTGTTAACAAATGCGTTTATTGCATTGTAAATTTTTTTTTAGGAAACGCTTTTTTTAAATCATAATTTTTATCAAAGATTAAGATTAAAAAAAAATCAATATGTTATAAACAATGCATTTGTTTATAACTAATTTTTAAACAATAAGTTAATTTTTAAAAAATGTTCTTCTGATAAAAAAACATATTAGTGATAATAATAAAAAAAAAAAATTTTTATTCGATTGTTTATTAAAATTTTTCACTTAAAAATGCAGTAAATTGTTAATAAATAACTGAAAAATACTAATTTTTCAATATTTACAACGGAAATCGATTCTTAACCGTTATAATCATAGCTCTACGAAAGGAAAAAAAATTCCACACTGATCGAGTGATAAAAAATTTTCAATTAACAATAGCGTAATAAATCGAATAATTGCAATAAAAAAATTTTACCGACAGATTATTGTTCATTTATCTTTTGAGTACAAGGCTGAATTTTTTCATTCCTTAATTTATATATTTTATATGCTAAAAAATTTTTTTTTGTAAACATGGCCCAAACAGACACGGCTTACGCGCGGCTAAACACCAGATTTCGAGCTCATATTCAGGGCTCCGGGAAAATTATAAATATTGGTCCTACAATTCCGGGAGTCAGGACCTTTTTATAGGAAATTTCTTCCTCTTTTCGAATCTTTTTTTCGATTTTAAAAATCTCGATTAGGTTTTGATATATTTCTAAAAAACTAAATCCATTTTTTATTTTTCACTGAATTGTTTATAACTTTTGCAATTTTCATTTCCGAAAGTCGTCCATTTCCAAAAACTTTCTAGACGCTATTCAGAATCGAATGACACCTCAACCATAATTTTGGAAGACTGCTGAAAATAGTTCGAAAAAAAGCATTTCTTGACTAGAGTATTATTGCACATCTACAATATAAAACGAACATACACACAAAATTTCAGCCTGCGAAAATACACTGGTACGGACGAGTGATGAAAAGGTAACTTTATTTTATGAACTCACCTTATTTTCCCGCGGCTGGCGTCTCAGTTGGAATATTTAAAAATCCTTTCTTATTGCACATCTACAGATAAAAACGAACCTACATACAAAATTTCAGCCTCCGAAAATATACCGGTAGCATGGTGTGACTTTCACAATCAAAACATTTTAAGACATTTGTAAAAAGTTGAGCAGTTTCTTATCTTCAATGCCTCATGTATTCTATTTACGAGTGCCCTAATTGCGTCAGAAGTGTTTTAACCATTCCAGAAAAAAGATTAAATATGGGTAATTTGAATTTTGGTTAATTTCTTGGGAGAATCATTCTGAAAGAAACTTCTGTGCATGATCTACACATGTTTGTGAATAATTTTATTGATATAATCGATTTTTTCCTTTTCTTTGAAAGTTTAGCTCTTCTTAATTGAATAGTAAAATAGATTTTTAACAGATTTTTTCAACATATTCAACAGGTATTTTCAGTTCCGGCGATATTCTTACTGGGGTGCTATATGAATGAAATTCTATACCTACCCACAAATGTTTGATGTAAAGTATCACTCTGAAGCATAACAGAATTCAGATGATGATAAGTTTCCTCTAATATTGAAACTTTGCTGAAATCCCCTTCATCAAAATATGCATGAGTAATAAGACACATTTTGACCTGTATTTGCCCAAACAATGGTATCCTACTCAAAACACACACTGACTTTTGTACGGTACCTCTTGTAATGTCTGAAGTTTTATTCTTTATTTTCTAAAATAAAAAAAATATTTGGAGTTCTCCACAAACCAGGTAGATCAAGTCAAAAGATATGTTGACCAAAGGCTGCAGATTTGTATGCCTGATGGTCCGTCTACAACTACTCTAGACCTTATAAAAGGTGATAAGACAAAAGATACAGATACTGTTAGTCATCGATTGTGGGTATAGCTTTGTTCCTATTGGTTTGGTTAAATGGCCTGATCCAGGTACAGTTTAGTGCAGGTAGCCAAATTTGATTGACTTCAGTTCCCTCTTACTCTTGGTCAAAATTATTTCTGTGTTTCTACCTCCTTTTTTATTCTGGGAAATTAGAAACTCAACATAAAGTCTGGCTACCTGCACTAAACTGTACATAAATCAGACCAATCAACCCACCCAATATGAATGAAGTCATTCCACAGCCAATAGAATAAAACTGAAGATCAGAACCCCAAACAATGTAATATATGCTAAGAGAACAAACAGAATACTGTGTTTATTGCTTTACCGTCCTTCGTATAGCGCGGTTGTAGACGAAACGTCAGATGTAAAAACTGCCGAATACGTCTAACAAGCTTTGACACAATCTCTGGATGTGAGCAACTATAGTATTTACCTCTACAGGTATTTGTCGAAAACAGGAGATCCCATATACAGTTTCAACGGGTTTAGTTAGACTTGGTAGATGAAAGAATACGGTGTCTTCATTGAAATTGTGAGATCCATCAGGAAGCGCTAATGTTGGCAAATATTTCCATCCAGGTGGACATTCATTTGGGTGCCCCAGAACAAGCTCAGGAAACGAATATTCCACCTACACCAGAAAATGCGGGTGGATTGCATATTATATTAATCAATGAATCAGTGATAGAGCGGCATTTATCTTACCTGACATCCTTTCTTGTGATGAAAACCTACCACAAGTACATATAAAATTGGGGCTTCTTCATCACCCATTTTGGTAAATGAAATTTTGATCAAGCATATGAAAAAGTTGAACTTTTATGTGCAATATTTGTATTGACGTTTTCAGCAACAAACAACAAAAATTCAATTATTTGACTTTGACATCTGCTACCTGCTTGACAGTGTGACATTGATAGTGGAATGACACTAATGACAGTGAATTCTGCTATATGACAGCAATACGTCAGGGTGAGTTCTCAAATTAAATAGAAAATGTCCAATGGATTGGTTCAGCCGATAGAAACGAGTTAACGTTTCAAATAGAGCTATATAAAAACCAATGCCACCAAATAGTGAGGCCAATATCAGTCTTATCTTGTTTTTCTTGTTTATTTGAATATTATTTCCTAAGCAGATTTTCAAAGAATCTTAGTGATAGGAATATTTTAATGAAATGTCAGCATAGTTTTCGTTAAACAAATCATCTGCAACTGCTGTTTCCTCATTTTTGGAAAATATCTTGAATCAAATTGGGGTATTTTTTTATTCATGTCCACAGTATACCATTATTAGACGCCAATAACTGTTTGACAAGTATCAAATCCAAAAGTGTGACTATATATGAATTTAGAAGTTCCCCAAGGGTCAATCATTGGACATATTCTCTTCATCTGCCTTATAAATGATCTTGATAATTCATTCACAGGTGCTCATTTCACTTTATATGCTGATGATGCAACCGTTATATATAGTATCTGGAAAAAAATGATCTGGAAAATTTTTGTAATCAGCTGTCGATTAATTTAAGTAACTGGTTAACAAATACCTTTTATATTTATATCTGAGCCCACAGATACATTATGTACAGTTTTACGACAGAAAAATACTTGTTAAATCTTTTCAAAATTGATGACACATATTTGCAAGAACAAGTTACGTAATTCCTTAGAATTCAAATCAATGACAATGTTCTCAATTAGTATCTGGTTTAACCTACGAGGCATACAAATTGAAAAACTCAAGAAATGTTTTCCCTGAAACCTTACTTATGTTATTGTTGAGTCTAGGCTGTGATTTTAGAGCTCAGAAAATGACTGTTCGACCTTTATAGCTGGCGTCTACAAACCATCAAGTTGTGAGAATTATTCAAAAAAATTTAATATATTGACTATTCCTCCTCAATATATTCTGGAACTATCTCTCTATGTTTTCTGAAAAGAAACACAATTCGAATCCAATAATTATTATTATTTCCGGTCACCACTGTAATAATAAATAATAATAATCTTTATTTACAAGAAATAAATATAAATGTGACAATATATCTTAGTGGACAATAAAATTTCACAAAAGGAGACTGACATATAATGACACATATAACACACTTGTGTCTGTATGCAAGCGCGCGCAAGCAGACACAAGCAGATATATTTTTTTTAATAACATGAAACTGATCCTATTTCAGAAACGTATAGCTAAATAAGAATAACTACACTGCCCAATGCAAGAGGTTCTCTTTAATGACTAACTTTCTTCCTAGTGCAATAAGTATGGTCATTCAATTTGTGGTTGAATTCAAATAATATTGCCACAACACTCAACATATATCGGCACTCAACAATCTGAGAGCCGATATAAAAATTACTCCTAATGTTCACTTCACTGAAAATACACATTGCACACTCTTCCCCTTTTCGTAATGTGTGAATTCTGTAAATGTATATTTTTCCACTCCAATCATTGTGATGTATCCTATACAATTATATAATTGTCTCCATTATTATTATAAAGAATACATTTTAAAGATATTTCGAATACAAAATGCGTTATTCATATATACTATTTGAATAAAAATATGTTATTTGTGAACAACTTGGAATGAGATCCACCCACTGTAATCTTTATTGTTTCTATTCTTCACTTAGGACATTTCTGAGAGCATCACAAACACTACTTGGTTTTTCCCGCCACTACCTGCAGGCCCTTATGATGACTACGACCCCAAAATACTAAAGCTCACTCTTAGATTGTTCACTTTACCTTTTTCTTACACTCGAAATACCAGCTAACGTCCAACAACATCGCCCCATCTGCCTGTCGATGTACTAACCAACTGCATATCCACATGGCCCAAGACCTCGTACAAGGACAAAAAAACTTTCATTATTATAGTACGTGGGCATACTCCGGAAGTAGTATCGCCAACGTCATATGCAGGAATCACTTCTGTGAAGAATCCTGCACTGACACCTGTTGGATATAATCCAACACCCTTCGTGGTATTATCCAGGGGGATAGTTGTTTTCTGATAGGTGTCAGTTCATAAACCTGCTGTGTAGGTGAGTTGAGACTAGCCTGAGCAAATTGTTCATTTAGATAATTTAAAATTGAGATCGGTCTGAAATTGCTGGGGCCATCAATGGCACCCTCTTTGTAAAGCGGTATCACTTTTGCTGACAATTTTATAACTATTACTGAAGCTTGAAGAGCTTCATTGGGCAATTGCTGATAGGTTGTCTTCACCAGCAGAATTTTTGTTTTTTATATCTTTTATTACTAACTTCAGCTCACCCAAGTCTATGTCATATAAAAATAAGGAATTCATAGGAGAGCTTACCTTACTTAAGTGGGTCATCTGTTAGAATGATATCGTTGGTTAATTTTGAGGCTACTGAACAATAATACTTATTCAACTGATTTAGGTTTATCTTTATTCCCAGATGGTTCTGTTTCAGATTTCCTCTGGAGTCATTTACTATTGCCCACATTTCTTTTTGTTCATTTTCTGCTTCATTCAGTCTATTATTATAATAGTTATCTTTGGCTAGTTTAATAGTTTGTCTATAGATACGACGAAAATTATTAAAGTGTGACATACAAAATATGTTGTCACTGTGGAATTTTCTAATGGTATATAGGCACCTCAGATTTTTCCAAGAAATTTTTAGTCCTTGAATAATCCAAGGTTTGGATTTTTCCGTTTTATCAAGCGCAGGGGAAAGGCCTTGCTCCTTGCTAAATTTTTCACAGACAAGTTTCTGAAATTCATTTACTGGATCTTCTGCCCCATGTATAAAATTCCTATCTGTGAGAGGACAACGGAAATCTCGGAGAACAGGGCCATCAAACCAGGAGTACCACAGGGTTCTGTGTTAGGCCCTATTCTATTTCTGCTATACATGAATGACATCTCTATGATCAACATATCTGGTAGTTTCACTCTATTTGCAGATGATACTACAATATTGTGGAATGAAAAAAACTCAGTGGAGCTAAATAAAATAATATCATCCGACTTGAAGAAGGTGAAGAGCTGGTGCGATGTAAATTTACTCTCTC
>WOGR01008075.1:0-12035 GCA_015342045.1 Leptinotarsa lineolata | reverse complement strand
GGGATTTCAAATCATTTTACAAATTTTTAGACAATGGAAGTCCGAACTGCTGAAATTCACCACGAAACATTGTCATTCACCTTCAAATAAATATTTTCATTGTATATTTATTCAAACATTTGATGAATGTATAAATAATGTCTATGTTTTTCTTTTTTTTAGAATAAAATCTATCTATCTATCTATCTACCTACTTGCCAATTCATCAGAATCTAGAGTACGAAAATATTCTGTCCAGTTATGATTCTTCAGATCTTTTTTCAGAGCATTGTAGTTAATACATTTCTTTATATATTCTGCTTTTGTTTCATAACTTATCAAAATCGGCGCAACTAGAATGGTTGCCTTGTGGTCTGTGATTGCATTATCAAAGACAGCAGATAAGGAGTTCTTCATAATAACTTCATTTTTAACATAGAAAAAATATGATCTATGCAGGTTGATGCTCCCCGCTCTACACGCGTGTTACTGTTAATCATTGAAATAAATATATACTCACTCTTTACGTCTAAATATTCTGAAATAAGTTCATTGTCATCGTTTGAGTTCAAATTCAATTCTCCGACTATAATATGATGAGTTTCTGAAGTAGTTTTACAGTTCTCTAGAATTTTGTCAGTTCATTAACAAATGTAATAACTTCTGTTGGAGGTGGTCGGTATACTGATGTTATAAGAATATTAGTTTTTTCATTCATAATTTTTGTTTCTATAACTTCACATTCACCTATTAATTTAACTTCATTATACGACATTACATTTTTTCTTTATAAATTACTCTACCATCATTTTTATTCATATCCCCATAATTGTATATCATATTGTAATTTTCAATTTCATATGGAGTTTCATATTCTATTTTGAAAGTTTCTTTCAAAACTATACAGTCAAATTTGTTTGTAAGTTGACTCATGAGAATTTTTAATTCATCAAAATTTCTATATACACTCCTTATATTCTGATGATAGAAACTGAAATTATTTTCCTCCCATTGTGTCATAAAACTATTCAATTCAGATACATTTTTGATTTCCGTAGTAACAACTGGTTTATGACGACAATCTCTAATATACTGGTCCCTTTATATATACCAAAATACAAATAAATAATAAAAATGTGGAAAAATAAAAGTCTAAAAAAGGAAGATAAGAAAACTATAGATTTCACAAAAATAATGCTATTCTTATCACTACAATTAATGGTTTAATTCGGATGATGAGATGCTAAGATGCTTCTAATATTTTCAGTTTCTGGTTGGGTTTTTTTTGGTCTCAGAGTTTTTTTGAGAGCTGGCTGTTCAGGCGAACTGAGTTCCTTACGCGTATGCCCACTTGCACTGCCCAGGTATTTGGTATAGATATCAGGACTGGATATTAGGGCTTCAAGAGAATAAGGTTCGTTGTCAAAATACAACTGATTATTTCTAATGGTGGCCTTTACTCCGTGTTTTTTTGCAGTATTCAGAAAACTTTTTTTGTTGATTGCTTGATCTGCTTAGTTCAGATCATATACAATGTAGATATTTTCGCCTTTGAGCTTGTGTAAATTTTTTATTATTTCGACTTTTTTAAATACGATAAAAATTCTAGTTTCAAAGCGTTTCCTTTATTTTTAGTCGAAAAAAAGTAGGCGTTATTGAGATCAGCTATTCTTATATCAACGTCTAGCTTGTTATTGAGATATGTCAGTGCCTCAGATATATCTCAAGTTCTAATGCTACATACAATATTATTTTCCCTGTGTCTTTTGTCCAAAGTTTGAATTTGTCCCGCCAGTTTGGTGTTTTCAGCTTCTAGTGTGGAAATTTTGTGATTGACTACCTGCAGTTCCTCTTTTATTTCCTTTAGAGTTTCAATAGTAGTGCCTGTTTTTTTTCAAGGTTAATCAAAACTTTATGAATTTCAGCAAGGGAGATTTCTGTGTTCTTTCTAAGAACATTTGTTCAAACTAATTTTTCGATTGCAGCACCCTTGCTATTCAGTTCGTTCTTCCAATGTCGTTTTGAGAATATTCCAGAGGTACTTTCGGTTTAGCAAAATTAAATGGATTCTGCAAAAGAATATCAGCTCACCCAAAACACAATATAGGCTGTCTTAAAGTTCACATCCACTCGCAAAATTCAAAGTTTCTACGACTTCTGGAACAGGAGTAATAAGCAAATTATCACGAGTACATTCACATGCATGTGTACTGAACGAACGAACGGATGAAAATTGTAAAATCTATTCATGAGTGATCTTACCCTATTTGTGACGTAAGTAATGTGTTCGTGAAATCTAAGGTGTTTGTCAACAATGACTTCAAGAATCAGTTCTCTCCAGAGATGGACATGTGCAAAGTACTGTTGTCAAACATACGTGATTATGTATCTTTAGAACCCCTGTAGTTGGTTGACCAAGGTCAGTAGGAGAGAATGCCATATATTTAGTTTTCTTCATCTTTAGGCTCAACAGATGATAGTCCATCCACTTTTCAACTTTTTTTGATGTCGTTTTCAGCAGTATGGTAAGCTCGATCCCAAGATTTCTCTGTAAAAGCTAAAAATCGTATCATCAGCATAGCCAACAAGATGTCCCTGAAAATCTTGAATCCTAGCTAAGTTGTTGATGTACACTTAGGAACAGTATTGGACCCAGCATTGTCCCTTGTGGAACACCAACAGTGATATCAAGTGATTCACTTACTGTATCTCCTACTTTAACTTTCTGCGATCTATTGGAAAGTGCCTGCCCTCTTATACAGTAGTTCTAAAGTTTCTCTATCAGTACATAGCCTTCGCTTTGTCTAGAAATATTACCAGGCATTTGGAAGATCTATCCATGTCGGTAATAATTTTATAAAGGAGGTCGTTCATAGCAATTTTGGTATTGGAATTTTCAATGAATCCAAATTGTCTATCGTTAATAATGTTATTTTACAAGAGATTGTTCAAATAGTTTTGCAAAATTATTAATTTGACATATTGGTCCGTAATAATAGAGTAAAATAGGATCACCTGATTTGAAAATGGGTGTAACTAATGACTCTTTCATTGCTGTGAAATACTACCTGTTGAGTAGCATAAATTTATAATATGTACTAAAGGTTCCAAAATGTGATTTGTTATGGCCTTTATGGTTTCAGAAGATATTTGGTCTGGACCGGAAGAATATTTTTTTCATTTGTGAAATCAAGCAAATTATTTCATTTACAGTCACGGGCTTTAGAAACAAAGTAGATTGCACTGCGTTATCATTTAAAAATTTTTGAGGTAAAGTACTTTTTGCAATTTTTTCTGACATTTTTTTACCCACCTTAGTGGGAAAATTGTAGAAAAGATCTGTTTTTGAGTTATTTTCTGTGATGGTTATGTTATATTCTCGTCACTAAATATATTATTTTCAATTTGGGTTTTCTTAGATTCATTTTGAGTTACTTCATTAATTACTTCCCAATATTTTTTTATAGTTTCCTTTTGCTTCATCAATTTTGTTTTTATAAAAGTCATTTTTTGTTTTTCTCAGTAGGTCATTAAGTTTATTTCTATAAGATTTATATTCATTTTCCAACTCAAATGAATAATGTGATAATAAATCATTTTTTCAACATGTCCCTATGCTTTATGGAGTTGATTAATACCATAGTTATCCATGGTTTCAGTTTCTTTTTACTTTTCAATGTATTAGGAGTAATTTTAGCTGTAGTGTTCATATGATTTTTTAATTTAATAATGAAAGAATTATAAGCTAGTTATGTTTCGCTAATAGCAAGAGTGTCGTCCCAATGTTCCCTTGACAGGTACAAATTTAGTTTTTTATAATTTATTTTTGCAATTATCTGAGAGGTTGTTTTTTGGTTTTGTCATATTCAAGAACTTTGATTTGAATGAAAGTTGTAAAATGGTCTGTTATATGTGTTCTAAAAAGAAAGGGTTCAATAATAATTTCTGAAAAATAAATATATGATCGATAGCTGACTTACTAGTTGAACTAATTCTTGTAGGTTCATTGATATATGAGATAAACCCGTTTGCATTGAAAATATTCAGATAGTCATTTGTATCGGTTTAACTCTCATCTAGCGGTTTATATTTATATCTCCTAAGTGGATTTCCATTTTTTGTACAATTACCATTGAGAAATATGTTTCTTAATCTGAGATGGCAATATGAAAGGGAAGTATTTGACGATGATATTTTGAAATACGTTGTTTTACGTGCGTTTAATAAAAATTTTATTTTCCACCTTTGACATGTCTTTACGTTTCGTGCAAAAATAGACTGATAATGAAATCCGGTAATGAAAAAAATCATACTAAAACCTATGATATATTTGGATTCTTTATGGTAAGAAAGTTTCGAATCCGGTTTTTACTTCCGGTCGTCTGACTTCGATTATTTTAACATTGATGGATTCGTTGAGATGTCAAGAAACATAATTCATCATTTTCCGAAGCCAAAAGAGCGAAATAAACTATTATCGTTACACTATCCGCAACAGACTTATGTGGGTACTCATGTCAAATAATTTAAATTGTAGATTATAAAAAATATAACATCGATCACCTAATATGGAAAAGCATGGGAAGAGTTGCAAATTCAAAGATAATCATTAGGAAAACTTAGAATCGTCACGTACAGCGCACGTCAAATGAAAGGAGAAGACATGCAGAATTCATCTACGGAGAAAAAACAAAGATGAAGCAACATGTGAGAAGGGCACTAAGCCACATCTTTGATAATAATAGTTGGATAGTCACTTACAGCACGTCATTACAGCATATATGTTATTTGTTGTTTATTGACCTTCTCTATTCATACCCAAGGTAACATGGATCAATGTCAATGCTGACTTGCTGAATGGATACCCGGAGATACGCAGTTCTTGAAACGACAAAACGAAGACTTTTTAATTTCTTCGATTAATTTCAGAATATGTCATCACCTATTTTTCTATTCACACCCAAAGTGGCATGATCAATGTCAATGCTGAATCGATATCCGGAGATACGCAGTTCTCGAAACGACGAAACAAAAACTCTTTATTTTTTTGTTCTGTTTTCAGAACTTTTTCTACTATAAATGCGTCTTGTGTGGTGAAATGAGTTGGTTGTATCAATTGAAAGTGATACCAGTGACAAGTGCACCGATTCATTTTTCTCAGATGAAGTTATTCAAATGTAATTTAATTCAAAGTTGGTGAGAGTTGTTTAATTTCCAAAATTTTTCTCAATATATATTAGATGATTTCAGTCGAAGTTCTTTATGTCGTCGTTTGTTGAAGAGAGTGTTCGTATAATTTATAATTAGAAACATGAACTGGTATTAAAAAATTCATTCGGTATTCATTGATCAATCTTCGGAAACATTTCCAGATTTTTTTGAATAGAACGCAAATAACTTTATTCGTGACTATTCATTTAATATAAAATATCATTACCCAAAATATATCGACATCATAACACGTTTGCAGTTGATTTATTAATTTATCACTACATTACATTTGGAAACTGAGTTTCAGTTTAAAGAAGTAATAGCTCACACATGTTGGAAATTCTGTCATAATGCCGTGAAAATCGTATTGAAAATTCCACAAAATATAATCGCATTTATACAGAGTGACTCATTGTTGAAAATACGTCGTTTAAAACCCCTCATAACCCCTCAAAATCCTCCCAAAATTTCCTCAGAAAATGAAGAAGCCCTGAAAGTCCACATAACCCCTCAAAATCCTCCCAAAATTTCGCAGAAATAACGCTGACGTAGTTGAAACGGAAGTTATCGAAGTTGATTTATTTATTTTTGTGTGACTTTGTAATTCAACGATTCATCAGAAGTTTTCCATCATTGATCACATATTGAAATCTCCAGACCAAACGACTGCGAGATTCAAAACATAACTTACGACATCAACCATCATTTTTTTCACGTTCTTCAATAATAGCGGTAAGTGTTTTTCAACTTTAAAAATCTTAGTGTTTTACGTATCTGTCATAGTGGTCGACGAAACGTTCGGTGCTACAAGTACCAAGTCAAAATTATGATATATTTGTTTTAAATTAGAATTTTATCGATCATAGCATTTTGTTGGAACAGTGCGTTAGTACGAGAAAAATTTTATAATAAATTAAACGATGAATACATAACAAATGAGGAATATGCTCACGCACAAAATGTTTAGAAGTCATTCAAAATTACATTATGATTGTAATAGTGATATTCAAGTGATATTTGAATTTTACATGATACTATGATGACCCCAGGGTAATGTGTCATTTGAGTCAGCCAATAGAAACCGTTTGTCATCAAATGGACTCAATGCAATTTCATTTTGTTCGATTGAATATAGGTTATAAGGATAAACAATTCAACAATAATACAGTCATATAGAGTGTGATGAAAATTTATTATACAGCGAGAAAGCCAAATATAGGTTACTAAATGCAAGACAAAGTTCAAAATAATTGAAAGATAACGTTATACAGGGTAACAATATGAACGAAAACTGTTGAAAAATACGGAAATACACAAGGTGATGCAATAATATTGAGCAGCAAGACAGGGACATATAGGTTACTCAATGTGGGACAAAGTTCAAAATAATTGAAGGAATACAAGACAGTAGTGATGTTATACAGGTGGGAAACAGAAATCTCCACAAAGTGGTTAAGATTCACATTATTGGTTGTACTTTAAGCTTAATCGGGACATGAATCAATACTCATAAAGTATCTACATCTGAGCCCAAGTGACTTTCAATTTCCAGCGACAGATACGGACTGTTTTTCCTATGAAGAAATGTAATCCCCTCGCAACTATGCCATAACAATGCTTGAGTATGAAGTATGAATATTGGAAACATAACCGAAAAAACATAGCTATTTTAGAGTTCAGGAAGTTTCAAGCGCTATTTCGCATACCTCAACCGTTGTTTTTATCGTTTCAAGCGCTATTTTTTAAATTTAATTTCCCTCAGCTGCCGATGAAGTTTCATATAATGATTAATGAAATTTGGAACCTCTGATGTGAAATTAATCTATTGAAAACACTTTTTCCTCACCAGAACGAAATTGCCGTCTCTCGATGAGCGTTTCGCTAACCAAGTTAGCATCATCAGGAGATGACTAAGACTGCATCGAGAGACAGAAATTTTGTCCTGGCGAAGTATATTTCATTAGTGTGTTGCTATGGAACAGACAAGGAAAAAGGCTCATCAACCAAACTCTTTATTATTTATTTAGGGTTCTCGAAGATGATCCCAAATATTTTTTATCTTTATATTCGATTTGAAAACAGTTGTTAAGAAATTGAACAAAAAATAACAAAAAAGGGGATATAACAACGGGAAAACTCAACAATAATAAGAAATTTTACATTTATTGCTATCTGAAAAGTTAGCGTAGTACGCCACTAGAATTATTTATTTTGAGTGATTATTACTGCACGCCTTTTGAAAATAATCTGTAAACGGTTTCATTGCAAAGAAACTTAATAATGGTGCACATAATGTACTGAAAGTTACAAAATAATTAGGTAGGTAGATACCTACTGGGTACCAGTCATCAGACCACTCTCTTCGTCGATATTAAGCATTGATCAGACTAAACCAAAATCTTGGAGGTAGCGAATCTAAGTAAATATGTGTTATCTCACGATAATAGTGATGGATGTACTTTTACACATTTCGCATAAGTTGTGTATTGAGAAAATGTACTCAAAGCCAATATTGATATGAACGGATGACTATAGATAATATTTTTTTAGTTTTCAGTATATCAGCTGCATCATTATTATGTTTTTTACAGTAAAACCATTTCCTCAAACATTGTTTACCATTCTGTGGCATAACTGCATGGTCTACAGTGCTGCCGGGTTTTTGTGGGCAGTGGAAGCACATGATAAAATTATGGGCAATATCCTATTGTTTGAATTAAAAGAGTTTTTTTTATCCATGCGCTTTTGAGTTGAGAAAATCCTTCATTTTGATCAGATACCTAGATTTCAGTTTTATTGAATTAACTATCTAGTAAACTTTATAACCTGTAATTTTGTTTCGGATGCCATTTTGGTTTATTTTTTTCTCAAGTGAATAGAGTTTCCAGTGCCAAATGAAAAGAGCGCAATTTTGCATATCCGCGCACGGTGTTTCACGATCAACTCACCAAAATTTAAAAACCATAGAAGGGTGCGGTTACCATTCTGTTATGATACAATGTGAATGTTGATTTGACCACAGAATTATCAGTATTGAATATTTTTTGATGAAATTTGGTATACCACCATTTGAGAGGGTGCCAAGTCTGTTGGTGATTTTAATTTTTTTGTAAAAAAATCGCTAATACGATTCGTTGTATTTTAACCTATAAAAATACTCGCAGCAGACCTTGGTTTTTATAGAAAAAAAATGATATTTGGCCTCAAAGTGAAGTTTTTTGAGCACTAAAATTCAAAATAAAATGTTTCGAAATCGGAGAAAAGATGCAAACTTTAGGCAGGTTTCCCGCTTTCAAGTGGGTCACACTGTGTGTGCCTGTTTCATGATTAGGAGTCTATGATCAATTGTTCTTTGCTACTTCCTGCAGCCTTTATGTTCTTCGGTTGGAATGTTGTGTATGTAGGGGTACGACTCTATTTTTTGGATAATGATTGATGTGATTACTATTTTTCTCTAAGGTTACGCTGGTAGGGTCCTATTCCGGAAGATCTGATACACTCGGAAGGGCATGCCAGTATTATCATCCAATGACCACTCGTCTCACCGTGGAGTAAGTAATCATTGATTTTGAGGATCATGTGCCGTAAGCAAGTGTAGTGAGCCAAGAATGACACCTTCTGCATTTGTCCGGCTGAAATATCTGCCTAAGTGCAGCAAGCCAGCATGATCTTGGTATGCGAGAGTAGAGTGGTCAGCGTTCCACCAAGGACTCCAATTATCAATACAATTGTCTTGACATATTGGTCTGCATAGAGTCTGTAGAGTTCGAAAAGAAATTCTTGATATTTTATCCGTTTTTCCTCTTCATTTTGGACGATTTTTGTCTCGCCAGGAGCTGGAAACTCCACCTATCGTCTTGCTCTGATAGTCGAGACAAACTATATCAGACTTCATGGCTTGTATGAGCCTGAGAGTTGAAAGTGAATAGTTTCAATACATTATGTAGTCTTCTTATTCCCCATAATGGATTCAATATCCCCAGAGCGTAGGGCAACAGCGATGTCTGGTCAATACCGTACAAGTACCGTAGGTGGTGATAAAGCCCTCTTAGGGCATCATGTCGATGAATATAGGCTGAAAAGGCATATGGTGGACATGCTGGGAGCAAGTGCACTCAGGCGCCTCGTGAAAGACCCTGCACCTTGTGTGAGGAACTTCTATACCTATCACGCAACTGCGGTAGACTATCGTGTGAAGACACCATCCTGGCAGGCCATGATGAGCCTCTCAGTTTCCGACTACAGCCCACTCGACCTCAGGAAAGCGAAGGTCAGGCGATTTTATAAGCCAAGGTTTTCAATGTTGTTGAAGAAAACCCCATACATTGGCTTATCCTTGTGTTGCTGCAGGAGTGAAGTGATCTTTGCGACTTTTATATAGGCCTTTTGTTGGACATGTTCCAATCTGATGACACAGTTTTGATCACTTCCTTAAATGTCAAAAACTGAACCGAGATCATCAGCCGAGATCATCGGGCAGCTGCCCTGAAAAGGAATGCTTCAATTCCTGCTCTCTCATGGTCGCAAACCATGCAGAGAAGGGGATACAAATTCCTATAATGACTTCACAGGCTCTATCTATGACCATGCTGTCATGTACACACTCAACTCAACTCAATCATTATTATTATTATCTCGAATTCCTTTCAATTAGTGTAGAAACGTTGGAAAGCTTTTTATTTTGTTTGTGAATAAATATCTAATTTTGATTTGTTTTTACTACTACTAGAGTAGAATTTCGTATTTATCTCATGAATCTCACAAATCCTCCAAAAATACTGAAATTTCGAAGATGTTCCTCAATGTTGGACATCCAGTTATTGTGAGAACATTGTAAACTCGATATTTTGTTGAACTTTTTGTTTCCACTAGTAGCAACAAATATACATTATACTTCAGGGTTCTAGATAAAAATCAAGGTTGTCTCACATATTTCACAAAATTAAGTACTTCAAAAATTGGGAATTCCCTTCAATTTTGGTATTTTTATTTCAAATATATTCCATTTCTTAAAGAAATAATATAAATTCGATACTTTTTTGCAATTTCAAAAAAAAATCTGAGCTGGAGAGGTTTTCACTGATAGACGAAATTTTATAACACTTTCGACAAAAAGAATATAGATTCGTATTTAGAACATAATTCTCACAAATACTCAGTCCTTCAGAAATAATTAGATTCAGAATATTTTCTCAAATTTTGAGCGATTTATTTCAAATTTGTCCAATTATTGTGGAAGCATTGTGAACTCGATATTTTGGGGAACTTCATTCCACCTCACCACAGATGGCCCTCCCTGGAAGAGGCATCTTCCCAATTGTTAGAAGTTCATATTCAAAGTAGTCTTTAACTATTTTGATATCTTTCTCTACCTTTTTCTTGGATTGTCCTGGCCGCACGAGTATTCACATCAAGACTACAATAATGGTTGGATAGGCCGGATATCTGAAAATGCTAACTTGGTTAGAGAAACGCTTGTCGAGAGATAGTGCTTCACTTTCAGTATCAAAAACTGTTTCCTTTAGATGCATATGAAAAGTTAGAAGGAAGCTAGGGATAACAAACCAATTCAAGGGGCAGCAGATCTATCGAAGGCCAGCAAATGTTCTGATCTTCTTGTCACAATTTTTAATGCTGCAGTACTAAATCAACAACCGTTACGCTGAATCCGTTTATCAACTAGCAACTTTTTCAACACATTTAAATTTCTAAAGTTCACAGAAGCGGCATATCACACAACAAATGAAGTGGGTGTTAGGTTGGTGAATGTTAGGTTGATAACTTTTCGTAACTGAACTTGATTGTTACTTCAATTGTCACTGAAATGACTCATAATGTATTGCATGTGTGCACTGATTAATAAACTTTTAACATTTGCCTATTAATTATTACATCCAAACATGGCGCAGTCGTGACCGTTTTAGTTTAAACTAAAAAAAGGGGTGATTTCATTCATGGAATTCAACAAACCCTCAGAATTCGACGTCAATGTAGATAGCATTTCTGAGAGCTTTAAAAGATTCCGGACTGAGATAGAAGTTCATTTTGTAGCCACAAAGTCTGAGAAGAAATCGCGAGAGGTCCAAATAGCGAGACTACTAACTTATTGGGATCCGATGAATTAAAACTTTACTCTACAATTACGACGTTAAAGCCAGGTGCAAAAACAGTAAAATTCAGTTTTAGTAGGAAGCAAGCAGCCAATTAGCCATTTGAACGATATTTCACGGATCTTAAATCACTAGTAGCACCTCATGAATTCGGTGAACAAGAGGTTGTTTCTGTGGCTAGAAAATACGATATTGAATTCAATTATGAGAAAATTCGGTATTTCGCTAACGAACTTCAATATCACGGATTTTTATTCAATAAGTATGGTCAACAGGGAACTATAGGCCTATCTCACTAATTTCCCATATTTTAAAAATTATGGAACAGGTGATAAAATCCAGACTCACAACTACGACTCTTCAAGACGAGACCATTAGGTTCAGGGTCACAAGGGGCTGCCCTCAAGGTGGGGTACTATCCTCCCTTCTGTGGTCGCTCCTGTTGGATAGTCTGCTTGATGCTTTCGTTGGAAATGAAGTAGATCTGCAAGCTTATGCAGATGACCTTGTCATTTTGGCAAGGTGCAAGGTCCACGTCGGGAAGGGTAGCTTGTAATATCCTCCAAAGTACGATGGACCCCAGCAAAACTGTGATGATCCCCTTCACCAGAAGGAGCAAATTAGACGATTTAACGCCACTTTCCCTCAATGGTGAGGTCATTCTATTTGGAACGGAGGTGAAATATCTTGGCATTATCCTAGATAAAAAACTCACCTGGAACACTCACTTGGAAA